>CAKALU010037569.1:0-18788 GCA_916700995.1 Hozukius guyotensis | reverse complement strand
AAAAAAAGTGTTTTGCACTGATTTAGGCGATTCATTTCTCCCCTATCCTCCATTTCCTGGTCTAACAACATGGATGAGGGAGGTGTGGGTGGAGGCCAACAGTCAGTTCCATAACTCACTACAGCTCCCCTATCTCTCTACAGCTCTGTATCCATTAACCCGCAGTCACTGTTTAGTGATCCGATCAAATCTGAAGGATTTGATTTAAATCCCTCTCGTATCTAAGCCACCCACATATTGTGTTTTACTCCGAAATGCATCACATTACTGAAGATAAAAAGACATCATGACTATTTTTCATGGCTTCCACCTCTACCACACCATCATTAGAGCCTATCTTTGTCTACTTTCAACACCTTAGCCTTTGTCCACGCTGGACACATTTTTCGCCATAGACTTCTTGTCCATGTTGCCTACAAAGTTAGAGTTCAAAGTTCATTCTTGACAACAGCTGACAAATCATCTCACCATAAGGTCTATTTAGTAGTTTCTCTGTCGCTTTCACATGATCTTCATAATGCAGATGAATGAGACTATGGACATGAACATGGAGGAGAAGTCCTTGTGAAGTGCTCAGAAAAAAAATTTGAAATTTTAACATATACAACTCGGCTGATGAAGATCATGTGATATGATCAAAAGCTTCAGAGCAGCTTCTAAGTGAACTACATGGTTCAGTTCTCCAGACTTCTGTAGTATTACAATTTTCCTGTGAAATGAGGGATTTTTCAACTTTTCAGATGGGCTCACTTTAGTTTTGACCTCCAAAAAAATTGGATTAGATAATCTGCGACTGTTGGCTTCATTACAACCTGTCTGATTGTCTGACTGCTCGTGTTTCCCGACCTGTCTGACATGTCACTCTGTTTCCAGATCTTACTTTGGTGAGTTACTTTGCAATGTCATCACAATAGAAATAATGTCCCTGCAGAAATCGAGGTCCTCTTGAGCTTTTTGCTTTGCAATGATTTTAGTCTGTCCAACAAACAATTTCTGGGCTTATATCTATCTATCAAGTGTCTCAGAGTAGTGAAATAATCCAAACTGGCCAAGAATTCTCAGAGTGACATATTATTAGCTCTAACTTTTATTAAGAGAATTCTATCAGCTTTCTAAACTTAAAAATGACATGCTGTTAGATCCGATCTGTAGGCCACTTGTAGTTTTCAGACCACGTTGGGATTTATTTATATTTGTTTGTAAAAATATGTGGAAATGTGCGTGTGTCTGGCACTGGATTCTATCCTTTATTATTTTTATGTCCGCCTTGTAAAGCACTTTGTAATGAGGACTCGTTATATATAAATAACCTTCATTAATATTATTATCAACCACACAAGATATGTTTGTTAACAGATGAAACCTTCATTGCACAAAATATGACAAATAGCCTACAATCTAGTGTTAAATATTACAACTATACAGAAAGTTGTGACTTTCTACAACACATGGTGTTTGCTGTCAAAACTAAGAGCCAATCAGCTCTTTGATCAGGCGCGAGCAATGCGTTCCCCATAATGCCCTGGGTCTTGCAGTCTGTGGAGAGCAACTGCGATGCCTGGCTCTAAAAAACTGTGTCCGCCTCGAACTCATGAGGTTATCGTTGCCTGCGTGTGCACGACGTCAGAGCAAGTCGACATCAAGTCGGAAACAAATCTAACCAGCATGCATTGCGAGACGATCGCCAGTGATCGATTCTGCGCAGGCCTGGCTCATCTCGAACGAGCCTAATGCCTCAGAGAGCTCCAGAGCAGGCGGCAACCTCCCACAGGGGTCGACTCCCAGTCACGTGCACGGATGCACCCCAGGTGGTGCTCAAGCACCTGCTCTTTTGGCCTCTGACTAGATAAGTGCCCTTTTAGCCAATATGAGTGTTGGAATGTGAGACATTTCTCCAAAACATAACAGCCTGTCAAAATGAATGCAGGTACTCAGCCCTGAGTGACACAAGTTACAGTAGAGGACAAATGGTATAGAGTCAGATCAGTCTCAGTGTGTCGTAAAAGGTATTTTGCATTTATCCAATATAATCTAATCTTGACGCTGAAGGTTCATGTGTGATTAATGTTGTGCAACGATGGTAGTTAGGTTTAGGCAACACAACTACTTAGTAAGGGTTAAAAAAACATCATGGTAACCTAAGCTACAGACGTAACGTCTTGTTACTCAGTGGCATAGCGTCATGTGTAGGGCTCAATCGATTAAAATATTTAATCGCAATTAATCGCATGATTGTCCACATTTAATCATGATTAATCGCAAATTAATCACACATTTTTTATCTGTTTAAGATAGTGACTGGGCAAATATGCTTGCTTTATGCAAACGTATGTATATATTTATTACTGGAAATCAATTAACAACACAAAACAATGACAAATATTGTCCAGAAACCCTCACAGGTACTACATTTAGCATAAAAAATATGCTCAAATCATAACATGGCAAATTCAAGCCCAACAGGCAACAACAGCTGTCAGTGTTTCAGTGTGCTGACTTGACTATGACTTGCCCCAAACTGCATGTGATTATCATAACGTGGGCATGTCTGTAAAGGGGAGACTCGTGGGTACCCATAGAACCCATTTTCATTCACATATCTTGAGGTCAGAGGTCAAAGGACCCCTTTGCAAATGGCCATGCCAGTTTTTCCTCGCCAAAATTTTGTGCAAGTTTGGAGCGTTATTTAGCCTCCTTTGTACCAGTGGATTCTTTAGGTTTTATAGACCTAAAAATCGCAAGTTGCGTACATGAGTTAAAGAAATTAGTGTCGTAAAAAACAAATTTGCGTTAACGTACTATTAACTTTGACAGCCCTAGTCACGTGACATAACGTTGTCAATAGAAATCGATCAACTTTTGGTTTCACACGGGACACATACGCCGTTCCCCTTAGTAAAGGTCCTGTGTTTGTTTGACCCATCCATCACCCTTTCCGCCCTTAGTGGACTTTAATCGCTGCTTAATACTACGTCAGTTGCTCTGAGCGTCTAATAATGACGTGGATGTGTGAGGGTCACTCAGCAGGCTGGTTGGGCTAATGATCTCTGAGGAGAGGCAGCTGTGGAGCCTAATTGTCCCTGATCAGGATTAGGTGGTTGAAGCCTATATCTGCTGACTCATTGTCTCTTTGTCAGAGGTAGTGAGAGTGCTGTCCTGTTTTTGCTCTGTCTGTATAGGGGTGGGTGAATCCACAGAAGTACCATGTGAACCAATCGGCCGGATTCGCTCACCATTTAGGTTCTTGTCAGAGCGACTCAGAGAGTCTCTTAGAGTGGGTAAGGTCTGTGTGGCCTGCCTTCGCTGGTTACTTTGTTTCCTTTATGTTCTAGTCAGCTGCTCGGTAGCTGCTGTTTTAGTTTTAGTCTTTTCAAGATATATTGAGTGTAGGGAGCCTTCCTTTTAGGCCCGTCTTCATTTGGTGTTTCCCCCACGAGCAGGGAGACAGGGAGGCATCTGATTGGTTCTTTCCAAGCGGACGGCGAGGCAGTGATTGGTAGACGTATTTACAGGATTACAGCAGCTACAGATGACGGCTCTTTTCCGGTCCGTTTTCAGAGCTCATAAGTAATGGATTGCTGTCGGGGTGTAAAGACCATTTCAACCAATATAACAAATAGTGTATACTGGAGAACATCGTCAACCCTGCCTTTAAGGAAGTACAAACATTGCTGTCCCTTTTTACAGACCACATCAGAATGGAAATCAAACTTCAGGTTTTTATCGATGAATCCACTTATAATGTTCTACAAACTCAATGCCAGTTCCTTTGATGGTGAAGGTCTGAGATGGTGGGATGGTTATATCATTTTATCATTTATTACAGGCTCCCCTGTAATTCAAACACATCTTCTGTCCATACAGGTTGCCAGGAGATCTCTTCAAAATAAGATTGCCCCATGACTTCCTAAAAGCAGTTTCGATGTAAGAAATCGGGGATGAAATCCACAGTGGTATTTCTGTGCAAAAAGTACTTCCTCAGCTCAGCCGAAGTTAATACGAGGCTTCAACAGTCTGAGTTGGTCATATCAATCTTCCAGTCTATCTTCCAAAGTTACAGTCATTTTAGCACAAAATTCCCTCTACTACTCCACTTTACGATCCCATCACTGCAGCTCACCACGGAAAATTACCTGTGAGTTTTGACAAAATCAGACTGCTGAAGCCTCATATTAGCTTCTGCTGAAGAAGTCCTTTTTCCACATGACTGCTGTGGATTTTGTCACTCAAATGACAAATCTGACTCTTTCAATGTACATATGGTAACGCAAGTATTGCTTTAAAGACAGACTTGCTACTTAATCTGCTATGTAAATGGACTATTGGTGAATATTATTTAAGCTATTTATTCTTTTTGCATCATATGTGCATATATACTGTATATAATCATGGTAACTAGTTATTTGCCTATAAACATAAAGCCTACACGTTATAAGAGGCGCTATGTTCTGTATTTCAATATTTATATACTCCACTTCAATATACTCCAAATGGCAGGGCTTGATTTGTGCCGGAACAGGATCTATTTCTCTGCTGTCCATAGAACTGAAACAAAGCGGAGCGCGATAGACAGACCGAAGACATTGGGGTTTCTAGCCGTCGATCAGCAGCAGCTTCTGGGGAGCTGAGTGGACAGCAGCTGGCTAACCTGCTGAACCAAAATAGTTTTCATCTCGGCTCCATGGGAAGAAATCACAACACAGTCTGACGGCAGTTTGTGAAATAGTCACGAAATTGAATCAATTTGATGCGTGTACAAACTGTAGACACAAATTTCTCTTTTTTTTTGTAACGCTCAGCACGACTTTCAACAGCGTATTTTTTGTGCATTTTCAGTCCAGCAACACGTGAGGCACGAGTCAATTTCCGCTCCAGTCTTTTCAAAATACAACTACTCAGTTAGGTTTAAGAAAAGATTGACTCGGTTAGGTTTAGGCAACAAATCTACTTAGTTAGGTTTAGGAAAAGATCGTGGTTTGGGTTTAAATAACACCGGAAGTGCTTTAACATAAGTACGGAAGTTACGTGACAAATAAATCAACTCTGACTTCTAGTTTCACACGGGTCCTGTGTTTTTTTTGTTGACCTAGCCATCAACCCCAACCTCCTCCCTACGTCGCCGCTCTTTATGGATTACATACAAATGGATTACGTGTACACAAATCTATACATCAAATTTTGTGACTATTTCATGAACTGCTGTGCGACTGGGCTGGAAATCAACAGTGTTTTCCTCGCCCACCGTAGCGAGTGAGGGGGAATCTGCCTGTAGTGAAACAAAGCGAGCTCACCGAATGGGAGCCTTGTTCAATCATGAGGAGGGATTATCAGACAGCGGGGGAGGGGAGGCAGACAATTTACTGGAGAGGGAGGCTGAGAGAGCTGAGGGGGAGATAGATTTGAGATTTCTGTAGGAGATTTTGCGTTTTTCTTTTGGGATGGGGATAGGGATGTTGATGTCCATAGTGATTGCCAGGTGGTCAGAGATATTGAGGGTGAGGCTGGAAAGGTGGTGTATCGTGAGACCAGTGCAGCAGGGCCAAATGTTGTTGTCTTCCGGCACAACACAGTCTCACGGCAGTTCATGAAATAGTCACGAAATTTAGTCTATTTGATTTGTGTACATAGACACGAATTTAGCATTTTTTTCGTGACGCTCAGCACGACTTTCAATTTTCGCTCCAGTCTTTTAAAAAATAATCATCAACTTGGTTAGAATTAGGCAACAAAACTACTTAGATAGGTTTAAGAAAAGATCGACTTGGCTAGGATTAGGGAACAAAACTAGTTAGTTAAGTTTAGGCTAAAAAACTACTTAGTTAGGTTTAGGACTTAGTTAGGTTTAGGAAAAGATCGCGTTTTGGGTTCAAATAACTCCAGAAGTGCTCTAACTGTAAAAAGTACAGAAGTTACGTGACAAATAAAACAACTTTGACTTGTGGTTTCAAACAGGACACGAACACCGGTCTCCTGGGTGAAAGTCGAAATCAACCTCCTTTCACGCTCCGCCACTATTAGTCAGTTAGACACAAAAAACACGGGAAAATAGGGTCCAGGTTGAAAAATACCGAAGTTACCCTTTAATTTTTAGCACGATTCCTCAGGCCCAGATTTTTTACACTCCAATAATACCTCCTATTTGTTCAGGTTTTAATAAAACTCTTCCTTTTGGCTTGCTCTTTTCCTCTCCATGGTAGTATACAGTATGCAGATGAGAGTGTCCAATAACTGGACTCAGTGGCTGTTCATTCTACTGATTAGGTTGATAAAAATTTAGCACGCCGTCGCTTGAACACACCGTAAAAGATTTTATTTGACACTTGTGAGGGGAATTTATAAACATGTATATCAGCAGTAACCGCCGCGATCGGCGCCAGTACACCTTTTCAATTACAACTCGCCGTTTAACGACGCTGTAAACACGACCGCTGTAAACGCAAAATGTAAGTGTTAAGCATGAATTAGAAAGTTGTACTGTTGTTGTAAAACTGAGCGTATGTCTTCCTTCCAGACAATACTGAATACAGCAATGCAGCAAATAATGTTCGTCTGAAACTGGATTTTCTTTAAATATGTGTGTCGTTTGGATTAATTCTGAGGCGTTTTCACCAGTCAGTCCTGTTCTGGTCAACTGTACTCTACACTGATCTTTGGGCTTCCACTGAACAAAGTGAATAGAGGATGTTATGGAGATGGGGAAGGTAGGGTAAACATACTTTTTCTATTCAGGCCAATGGCAAGGCCTCAGGCTAAAGTGCAATGGCAAACCAGCTTCCATCACATCCTCTCCGCTTCCCACAGGTTGTCACATTTCATACTTTTTTATGTATACTTTTTTTGTACCTTGAGATAAATGCTCCAGTGTTAAAATTGATACTATTCGAGAGTTCTTGAGGAGTTGTGCCAAGTAAAGGCCAATGAGAAAAGTCTTGAAAGTTGCTTTTTTTGGGGGGGGGGAGCGAGGAGTTGTAAACAACTAAAGAGAGACTTCAGCCTCTCTAACAGGGCACACAGGGAGAGTAGTTAGCGAGCTGAATCAATATTAAAGCTTTACGCCTCGGGAGCAGAGGGAGGAGAGGAGTGCAGAGAGAGCTGCAGGAGGAGGGATGAAGAGGAGGAGGAGGAGGAGGAGGAGGAGGTGGTGGTGCTGGTGATTCATCAGGACCAGAACCCTTTCCTGGGTTGGATGACTTTTAAGGACTTCCCTCTTCTCTGCTCCTTGGGAAAGCACAGAAGCTGTCTGCACCATAACCTCCTATCACTAGTCATGTGTGTGTGTTTGAGAGAGGGAGACAGAGAGAGAGAGAGAGAGAGAGGGAGAGTCACAGTTGTCTCCACTCTGATGAAATCTGCTAACTTCAGCGTTTGTTACCGAAGCAGAAAAGTTCTATTGAGCATCTGAAAAAGGTTATTTAAAGCTGCGTACCTTCAACTTTCCTTGCAATGTTTTATAATTACTTTGTGCCAATGAAACGTATCTCTCAAGTTTCTTTCAGTAAAAAATCCATTAGCTCTACCTTAACAATTCACTTCTCAGCACTTGTTTCCCACCTATAATTTATCGGCTGTTGTTTCACATCAGCAGCTTCTGTGCTAATGAGCTGCTGTTCTGATTGGCAGGAGGAGGCCCAGCTCCCTCCACTGGAGGCCACAGTCCTTAACCGAGGCCCACTCCCTAATCAACCCGGTCTCGCTCCCAGCTCGTCAAATACCGACGTTTGGTCAGTACCCGTCCTTTAGTGTCTGTATGAGACGCACCAGGCTTTCAACTCCAATGTAAACCCATCCGTGTCAGTATTAGTCGGTCAGAACAACTGAAGTTCTTAATGTAGTATAGAGAGCAAGACAGGGCGGGTGAGAGTAGAGGATAGATGGGTCAAACAGAACTTTTGCCCAGGAGACCGCTGTTTGTGTCCAAATGTGAAACCAATCAACGTTTTCTTATTTTACTATAGTTCAGTTATGTAACTTCTGTACTTTAGTAACGGCAGTTACCCAACAAACATTTATTTTACATAAGAAACATACTTCTTTCAACCCGAACCATGATTTTTTCCTATACCTAACCAAGTAGTGTTGTTGCATAAGTAAACCTAAAAACTAAGTAAACCTACATGGGAAGTTTATTTTGAAAAGAAACTATATATAACGAGCGGAAACTGTACATTTCCTGTGAACACAGAAGTTTATTTTGAAAAGACACTATGCATGTAACAAGCGGAAACTGTACATTTCCTGTGAACACGGAAGTTTATTTTGAAAAGAAACTATGCATGCAACGAGCAGAAACTGTACATTTCCTGTGAACACAGAAGTTTATTTTGAAAAGACACTATGCATGTAACAAGCGGAAACTGTACATTTCCTGTGAACATGGAAGCTTATTTTGAAAAGAAACTGTACATTTCCTGTGAACATGGAAGTTATTTTGAAAAGAAACTATGCATGTAACAAGCGAAAACTGTACGTTTCCTGTGAACATGGAAGTTTATTTTGAAAAGACCCTATGCATGCAACGAGTGTTGTGACCAAGTGACCATAAATGTCTTAACAAAAATCGATGACAATGCATTAATTAGTTGTTGGATTTTTTCAGTCTTGTCAAAAGTGGGAGACCAACCAACCCACAGACCAACATTGGCCTCACTAGAGCTGTGCTGCAAAAGAAGATAAAAAACAAAACATTACACCAGTCATACTTTCTCTCTATTGGCTTCCTGCGACGTTTATCATCACGAGGTCAGTCATCACTGTAATTAAAGGAGTCATTTAGAGCATGGATTTGTGTTGTTCCAAGGTCAAGCCTGAAAACTAAAGGTGTTTTTGTAAAGCAGGAAGTCCCGGAACACAGAGAATGTGCTGTTCAGGGTCAGGGCGAGAGGAAAAGTCACGGACCGCATCAAAAATCCACAGTGCCTGAAGCACATTGGATAATTATTTACATCTATTAATCAGATAATTCACAATCACTCAAAATCAGCAAGGGGAGGCGTGTAGACACCCCACAAATTTTAAACATCAAAGTGTGTTTGTGTGTTGGGAAGTACTACTGCATACGTGAAAAGAAAGTTGTATAAAGCCTGTAATGTCTCAGGAGGGAGCTGTGTCAAGTCTGATAAATGCCCTCAAGTGATGTCACTTGAGTCAGGGTCAGTTGGGTCTGAAGACTACGAGTTTGAAAATGAAAATAAAGTCTTGGGGTGTGGAGTAAGAAAGAAGTGAGCTTACCAGACCTTTCCTCATCTGTTTGATGCTAGCTGCTACTATAGCATAACACATCCAAATCTCTCGAGTTGTATTGTGGGTAATGTACGTGCCAGGCTTTTAAAAGGAAGAGGAATTAATTGAATACAACAGATGATATATCTGGTTCGTCTGCATCATTTCTCATCTTTCATCATCATCACAACACTCGTTACATGAATAGTGTCTTTTCAAAATAAACTTGAGCAAAACTACTTGATGAGGTTTAGGCAACAAAACTGCTTGATGAGGTTTAGGCAGCAAAACTACTTGATGAGGTTTGGGCAACAAAACTGCTTGATGAGGTTTAGGCAGCAAAACTACTTGATGAGGTTTGGGCAACAAAACTGCTTGATGAGGTTTCGTCAACAAAACTACTGGATGAAGTTTAGGTAACAAAACTACTTGAGGTTTAGTCAACAAAACTTAATGAGGTTTAGGCAGCAAAACTACTTGATGAGGTTTAGTCAACAAAACTTAATGAGGTTTAGGCAACAAAACTACTTGATGAGGTTTAGCCAACAAAACTTAATGAGGTTTAGGCAACAAAACTACTTGATGAGGTTTAGTCAACAAAACTTAATGAGGTTTAGGCAACAAAACTACTTGATGAGGTTTAGTCAACAAAACTACTTAATGAGGTTTAGGCAACAAAACTACTTGATAAGGTTTAGGCAACAAAACTACTTGATGAGGTTTAGTCAACAAAACTTAATGAGGTGTAAGCAACAAAACTGCTTGATGAGGTTTATTCAACAAAACTACTTGATGAGGTTTAGGTAACAAAACTACTTGAGGTTTAGTCAACAAAACTACTTGATAAGGTTTAGGCAACAAAACTACTTGATGAGGTTTAGGCAACAAAACTACTTGATGAGGTTTAGTCAACTAAACTACTTGATGAGGTTTAGGAAAAGATTTTGGTTTGGGTTAAAATAAGTATGTTTCTCATGTAAAATAACTGTTTGTTGCGTTAGTAAAGTACAAAAGTTACATAACAAAACTACAGTAAAATAAGTTTACAATGTTTACTTAGTTTCACACGGGATACGAACAGCGGTCTCCTGGATCAAAGTCCTGTACCAGACCCATCCACCATCCATCCATCCATCCATCCTCCCCTCCCACCGGCCCCTCTAAAACTTTCTTGCTTCAGTTATTCTGACCGACTAATACTGACATGGATGGGTTTTCATTGGGGTTAGTTGAAAGCCAGGGACTGAGCCTCACCGTATTCCAAGGCTCTTCTGTTAATATAGCAAGCACTGCATGCGGATGCGTGCACAGAGATAGAGTGGTCAGGGACTGAGCCTCACTGTATTCCAAGGCTATAATGTGTCATCCCTAAAATAGTTTTCTCTTTCCTGTACTGTTCCCGCTTCTCATCAGCATGCAGAACAACATCATTTTACTGCTGCTTTCTTGCAAACACGCCAGCATAGGACAGTCCTTTTTTGTAACCATGGCACCTCATGTTTGTGACACCTCTATCTGTAATAAAAGCAGAACTGTCTCTAGTCGGTTTTCTCCTTCTAACATTCACTTCCCCCCTTCCTTTCCTTTCTTCTTTCAAGTTAATTCCAGGACACGAGTGGTAGTGAGGGAGGAGAGAGACTGAGCAAAGACAAATGGAACGCACCCCTGTTTAACATGCCCTCTTTGACTCGCCCTGGGCACTCCTCCTCCGGGGACCCCCCGCTGCCATCTTAAGTGCCGTTCCATTACCCTGAAAACTCCAGTGGATGTTTTGTGAGATCAAGCCTTCAAGGGCAGAGGGAGAGAACCGGAATGCTTTGTGAATTCATCTGCACAATGCACCATGGGAGATTAAGTGATAAGTAGGCATAAGTAAACAAGCAGTGTTTCAAGGTTTCAGACTTAAAGGGTCAATGTGTAAAGATCTCACCAGAGTTTTAAATATTCAAAAAATGAGCCAACATTATCAACAGAGTGTGAAGAAGTTTACAGTGTTGACGTTATATGTCAGAAACGTCTATGTGTTGAGCTGCAGAGATATCTAGTGAAATGAGCATGTTAACCAGCTAGCCCTGGCCCGTCCTGTCTTGTAATACCACTTGAACTTCGAGAGGCGATAGTGAGTAACTGTAGAGTCCAGTCTGCTCTCAGTCCAACATGAGAGGAGCAAGAAGTAGAGCTGCCGCCAAATTCCTTCGAAGATACCAACACATTCTCACTCCCAGCTCGTCAAATACCACCGCTTGTTCAGTGTCCCTCGGCATCAGAGACCGATGCACGGGGTACCCTTCTTGCATTACTTTTGGATGTTTCAGGGACGGTGTGTCAATATACGCTTGTTACATGTATGGTGTCCTTTAAAAAATAAACCTTGTTTTCACAGGAAGTTAGGTTTGGGCAACACAACCACTTAGGTAGGGTTAGGAAACGGTCGTGGTTGACATTAACTTCACTGACTAACGACTCACGTGACTCAGGGGACTGACGGTACTAACGTTTCGTCCTCCCCGCCACCAGAAGGCTGCTTCGCCGGGAGGAGAGAGGGCATGGACGGCCCAGAGACAAAGGTGTGGGTCATTTTCTCGTTCCTGCCACTTTGGATTTACGGATCGTACAGACCCGGTTAGTGTCACAGTAAACACACAGATGGCTATCATAAACTATTCTCTATTCCACACAACAAAATTATAAGACAGCACTGTTATTTTGACCAGCTCTCAGAGTTTCAGCAGTTGGCTTGAATTTTGTGTATTCTTGCCCTTGTGACGGCCCCGGGGCCTCTTCCTGGGCTTGTATGCTGTTTGGAGCTGTGTTGTGTTGTGCCCGTGTGTATTTCAGTGTTCCTGGTCCCTGGTTGGTTGGAGCTGGAGGTGATCAAGTGATCAAGTGTTTGGAGACAGCCGGCCACTGTTTCTCTGGTCTATAAGACCCGACCCATCCTGATAGTCTGTGGACTTCAATCCCCTGGCACCACCCTGGGTGCTATGTCAGAGTTTGCTTTGTTGTATAGTTTCTTTAAAGGTCCCATATCGTGCTCATTTTCAGGTTCACACTTATATTTTGTGTTTCTACTAGAACATGTTTACATGCTGTAATGTTCAAAAAACTCTTTATTTTCCTCGTACTGTCTGCCTGAACATACCTGTATTTACCCTCTGTCTGAAACGCTCCGTTTTAGTGCATTTCAATGGAATTGCGTTGCTAGGCAACAGTTTGGGTCCATATTTACTTCCTGTAAGTTGATGTTATTAACATACACTGCAACAGGAAATAAACTGGGACACATTTAGAATGTTTATGTTTAAAACCGTGTAATGATCTATATAATTGTATATTTGTGACATCACAAATGGACAGAAATCCTAACGGCTTGTTTCAAACGCACAGTTTCTGAATACGGGCTGTGTGTATTTCTCCGTACTGTATATTGAGTGTTTTGATAGTTTAACAGCATTTATATAGCACTTAAACCTGCTTTATAATATAAAAGACGTGAAAATCTCACTTTTTACAATATGGGACCTTTAAACATTCCTCAAGTTATCCTGGCAGCGTGTTTTTCTGTCAGTTTAATTTGTTACCATTCATGTTTTATTTAGCTCTGTTAACATAATTCACTTTTGTTAAATAAATCTCTTTGTTTAGTTAATCCCTCGTGTGTTGCTTCCTTATTTGTTATGGTCCCCGAGTCAGGACATAACACCCTGCTGTTAGTTAGTAGTTGGCTTTTTTTATAACTGAACACTGTAAATTTAGATTGTATGGACCTAGTAGTAGAGGTAAAATGCTGCCCCCTATTTCTTTAGAGCATGTGGTCGGATCTCACACATTGCACCTTTAAGCAAATGACCCATCTGCAATATTGTGCATGCCCAAATGTAAGGGCATTTTATTCTAAAACCTCTGCTCCCATCAGACCCAGCAGTCCCTTCTGCTCTGCAAGTGGCATCATGCATGACATGTGCTGCTACTAAGTGCTGAGGGGAAAGGGGAGGACGTGGTAAACAACTGAAGGCAGCATATGCAGCGGTGTCAGCTAACTGAATGTGGGGTTTTTTCCTGTGAATCTAGGAGGGAAGATGTGAGTCCAGCTTTCAGAATGCTGCCTGACTGAATTTATGTTGATGCAACGTGAAGTGGTTTTAATGTGTGCACTGCAGCGTTAAATTGTGGCATGAGGATAAATCAAGACATAAATGACAGAAAAAAACAATGTGTAAAAAAGGACGTATGTAAATCCACAACAACCCCCGTCAGCGTTGAAGACAAATGCTTATACACCCACCATCCCATCCCTCTTTAATGTCACGCTGCCTCCTGCATTCGACAAAGATAGACCTTTCTCACAGCAGACATTTTGACTTGTCATAACAAGGAAAAGCACAGGTGAAATTAATAACATAAAGAATGGCTGTGTTCTTTTAATGTGAGCTAGGTTCAGGATCCTCATAATGTTCATGCGGACTCACATAAACGCTAAATGTCCATCCATCCCAGTCGCATGGCAGCTCATGAAATAGTCACGTAATTTAATGTAGGCTATTAATTCGTGTACATAGTTATTCCAGAGTTATTTTCACCCGAACCAACTAACCAAGTAGTTTTTGTCATGTAACTTCTGTACTTAAGTTACGCCACTTCCAGTGTTATTTAAACCCAAATTGCGATCTTTTCCTAAACCTAACTAAGTAGTTTTGTTGCCTAAGCCTAACCAAGTCAATCTTTTCCTAAACCTAATTGAGTAGTTTTGTTGCCTAAGCCTAACCAAGTCAATCTTTTCCTAAACCTAATTAAGTAGTTTTGTTGCTTAAGCCTAACCAAGTCGATCTTTTCTTAAACCTAAAGCTGAACATTTATTTTTGTTTATAAGTTTATAAAAAAAGGCTTTTAGAAAAATATGTAATAGAAAAAGCAACACCAGTGACTTTTCTAGATTATTTATAAACACAGATAGCATGCGGGATTAAGTTCAGTAGAATGTTTATGAAAAGCTTTTTTTTTTTTATTTTAATTGTTTAGTTTTTGTTTAGAAAATGTCCTCTTGAAAATCTGAACTGAATTCTAATTAATTTATTTGTAGGAGCCATTACTACCATACCTTATATGTTCTACCGTGTATACATATGCATGTATTTTATGAATTTGCACATCCTAATGATGTTAGTATGCTGTGTGAAGAATTTGTTTTCACATCCATGCATTCCGTACCCATCCACCATGTGTCATCAGTGTTCACGCTGCTCTGCGTACCTGCTCCTTATTATTCTTCAGCACCAGTGACCTGCTGCCTGCCCCCGACAGCTGCACCTCATTACCCCACTAGTCTCCTTACATGCAGGGTTTCTCTTAGTCAAATGTCACACCATCCCTGGCTTCTTCCTGCTCCTTGCCCTGTTTCTATCTGAAATTGGGGCCAATTCCTACATACAGTATCACAGCAACCAATCCAAAGCACAAAAGTAGAATTTGACATTTGGTTGAGACATAAAAACCTCGCAGTTTCTTTCTCTGATGTGATGCCTGAGAGAGCTCAGCACACTGCAACTTCAGCTGTTTTGATCCAGATTCAAATGCATGTGTCTCTTGAGCTAACACAAAGCTGTGTTATTAGGTGATGCTGTGTGGGCATTACATGGACCAACAGCCAAATGGAAGCCACGTGGCACGTTTTCATTCTGACGCTGCAATATATTTCACCATCATGAAGTTTTAAGTGATTGATTCAAGAACCCCATGTTTATCTACATATGTCCTCACAATTACCTCCAATGTAGACATCTTCTCTGATGTTGGTCATTCATTGCACAGGCTGGTCTCATACACTGTTCGTAGCTATACCTACGAAAAGTAGTGCACGTGTATATCCCACAAAATCAATTTGTGTGTGATTAAAGTGGCAGTAGGCAGTATATTTTTGGCATCATTGGGCAAAAAATAACCTTTCAGCATATTTTAATTCAAGTGTTCTGAGAGATAACTAGACTTCTGCTCCTCCTCATGGCTCTGTTTTCAGGCTTTAAAAAAATCTAGCCCGTGACGGAAGAATTTGACCAATCACAGGTCATTTCATTGAGAGAGCGTTCCTATTGGCTGTGCTTCGGTCATATGACCGGAACTTGGCGTTCCTTCACCAGATTTCACAATGGTGGCTGCGTCACAAACTTTCTCATTTTACAGCTAAACCGTGCACTACAAGATGATTCTGAAAACATTTGAGGCGAGAAATAGACATTAACGTAACATAATATTGATTCATATTTGATCAGCGCTGCCTAGTTTGACCGTTTGGTCGGAGTTCGCGAGCGATTGACAGCCGGCTCTCATAGACGGCAGCTGGACAGCAGACCTCAGATCAGCTGTGACTGCTTGTTTTCCACCGGTCTATGATGAAATCTTGCAGATGCCGTTAGGGGCACCGGAGGACACAGAGGCACATCATTTTTTTCAGGTTACCTGTTTCATGTACTACTGTCACGATATAGCAACCGTTTTATAAAAATATATTTTTTTAATCATATTTGCTCCAATCTCGCCTACTTCAGCTTTAATGTAATTGTGAACCAGGAAATATAAAGAGCGGTGAACCACACTTTCACCCAGAAGACCGCTGTTTGTGTCACATGTGAAACCAGAATTCAACGTTGATTTATTTGTCACATAACTTACATACTTAAGTAACGCCACTTCCGGAGTTATTTTAAGCCAAACCACAATCTTTTCCTAAACCCAACTAAGTAGTTTTTTTTGCCTTAAACTTAACTAAGTAGTTTTGTTGCCTAATCCTAACCAAGTCTACCTTTTCCTAAACCTAACAAAGTAATTTTGTTACTTAAACCTAACTAAGTAGTGTTATTGCCTTATCCTAACTATGTCTATCTTTTCCTAAGCCTAATTCAGTAGTTTTGTTACCTAATCCTAATGAAGTCGATCTTTTCTTAAACATATCTAAGTCGTTTTTTTGCCTAATCTTAACCAAATCAATCTTTTCCTAAGCATTACTAATTAGTTTTGTTCCCTAAACCTAACCATGTAGTTTTTAAGCCTAAAGTTAACTAACTAGTTTTGTTCCCTAATCCTAACCAAGTCGATCTTTTCTTAAACCTATCAAAGTAGTTTTGTTGCCTAATCCTAACCAAATTGATCTTTCTTATCTACTTAGCCTAACTGAGTAGTTTGTCTAAATCTAAGAAGTTCTTTCCTGTGAAGACTAAATTGTATTTGTAAGACTGTATGCATGTAACAAGTGTAAATTGACACGTGTTGCTGGACATTCGTAGGAAAACGAACGAAAAAGGAAGAATAACTTTTTCGAAAGATATCATACGAACTGTTGTATGAGTATTCACTGCATTGCATTACTGTATAATTGTACTCTTTACACCTACAAGTACAAGTGAGTGTGAAAAGGAGTCATTGTTTATGTAGCAACACATAAGAGCAGGGCCATTTATTCTGAAGGGCCAGGTCCCTATTCTTCTCACTGTGTGTAATTATCCATTTATCATATTGTAAGCATATCAGTTAAACAATGATTCAATGTTAGACGAACACATTTTTTACTAAAACAGACACATGTAAAATGAGTACAAATCCAGCCAACATTCCACAGGGATACAGAAGTGCAGAAACATATTACTGTAAACATTGTTTTATGGTAATTATGTATGACAGACGTTTGTCAGATTTGTGTCAAACACCAGTCTGAATGTGACAGACGCAGACTCTCCCACGCACACATAGTTAGTCACTGCCACGTGTATTTTATGCAGCTTTGTGTGCGCCCAGTGGTAATGTAGCAGGTTGCATTGTGGGTACATGCCCTCCACCCATGTCATTTCCACACCAAGCAAATTATTCTAATATGGGAGCATGAAATTATCCCTTTAGGGAGAGACCGCATGTACTCAATCAACCTTGCTAAGACAGCAGAGAGGCTGGCTGACCCTGTGTGTGTGAGTGTGTGTGAGTTTGTGTGTGTGTGTGTGTCATCCCTCAGGTTTTCAGTTCTAGCCTCCTCATCCATCCACATCTGCCATCAAATACAATTCACATCAAGCTGAGATGCTGCTCTTGTCTAAGAGGGATGTTTTTTTGGAAGGGTTCAACAGTTAAAGGGTTCAGGGCTCGAGCACCGAGTGTTGCAAATGCCCATTACTGTAATCGCTAGGAATTTTGTTTTGTTTTTTTCTTTGCCAAACTCGATTGTATTTTTGAGGGGCTACGTACGGGTGCTCGAAAACTCATGAAACGCGCATCAGAAGTGGCGAAAATTGATATCTGGGTCTCTGGCTTGGGCGTGGTAAATTGGCCCCTTTAACAGTTTTCAAAGTGAAAGCCCCTACCTTTGCAAAGCTATGTAGATCAACAAAATTTGGTAGGCAAATGTAATATGTCCAGACTTAAAAAAAGAAGCCTTTTGGAGGTATACCCTAAACCCAACAGGAAGTCAGCCATCTTTAATTTACTGTGCAATTTCAGGCAGTTTTTTTGGCCATATACATGCGCTTTCACAAATTCCTAGAGAATTAATCAGATCGACTTCAAATTTGGTCAGTACAATCTAAAGACCCTTGCAATGCTAAACTGTGAAGCATTTTAGTTATCATAGAACATTGTTGCCCCGGTCAATTTGCGCGTTTTGCCATAAGACAGGAAGTTGCTGTTACTCCATTGTACATCGTCCAATCTGACACAAAAATGTCTCATGCTGGATAACAATCCAGGCCTGAGGACATCTACATGCCAATTTTGACTCATAGTCATAGCCCCACCTACTGGCAACAGGAAATCTTGGGCGCTTTACTTTTACAAAGCAACATATGAACCTCAAATTTGGTCAGGAAAATCTCAAGATATTCATTAAGTTATGTTACAAAGCTTTTGAATTTTTGTGGAACGCCGTTGCCATGGCAAGGCAGACAATTTGCACGCACATCGGCATTACCTATGCTAATAACAAACAATCAGCCCCATGCCAATTTATGAACAAGTGGGCACATCATTCAGCACATCTGGGTAAGAGCAGATTTGGACGGTTAAGAATGTTTGGTGCATCTGGAGTTGACTTCTTTTATTTTTTCTCTTATATGAGAGAAATTTAAGAGAATTTTACTGCATGAGGCACATGTCACATGAGATTGTGTTTCCCTCAGAGTTGTGATCTTGAGATCTCCGAAAAAAGCAGAAGACTTTGGTGAGAAAAATATGCTCCTCTGTGTCTTTATTTAGCTGCTAACGTTATGTGACAGGACAACCTTTCCCCGCCGTCCTCCATTAATGTGAGAAATGAGCAATCTGGTCTTAATGAACATATTGTACAGACTCTGGTTTAACTGATGCAGCTTTTCAAAGTCTGATGTTGATTTTTTTTTTCTCGAATGAGGCTGCCGATAGTTGTTAGAAGAAAAAGATTTGATTTGAGCTCCCAACACACAACCAGTAATCAATTGTGGTAGAATGTAAAAGTCAGATCTTTAATCAATGCACAATACCAACTCCATTTCATAAATACACAAGCTAATAGTCACAGAGTAACATTTGACCCAAGCTTGAACATGCATCTACAACAC
>CAKALU010037568.1:0-14997 GCA_916700995.1 Hozukius guyotensis | reverse complement strand
ATGGGAGCCACAGAGGAATAATTAGAAGATCATTGAGGTACATTAAGCTGCTCTGGGATGAAATGCGCCGTATAAATAGAATGTGACTTGACATGAAGTACGGACAGATGGGTGTATGGATGGATGATCAGGCAGGTGGATTAGATGAAACTTTAATGATCCCTGTGGGGACATTGAGCTTCTGCTGCAGTAGAGAACTGGAAAGCAGTCAAGAGGGAGGCCAGTGAAGAGGGCTGAGAATGATATAAGTAAACACATTGACTTAAATAGATTGTAAATAATACAGGGATGGATGGATCGGTGCATGGAAAGGCCAATTTTAACAGGTGGAAATTACTTTTAGAGTGATGGTTTGACCTATCAGACCCTAATGGTCAAATAAGGTAATGGATGGTGGCGATCTATAGCTTTACTGGTGCAGGAACATATTGAAAGTTATCTTTTCCTCAACCATATAGTACTGTTTATCCGCCCTGATTAAAGAAACTCTAACAGCTTAATTCGTAGGCCTTCTAGAGGAACCGCACCACCATCTTGATTATGGTCTTTGTTTATGGCAATTATGCTAATGTTTCAAATGAATGTAATGATTTATTGATGTTAAAATGTGATGCTTTATTAATGTTTGATTGCTTAATGCAACATATTTAATTAATCATTTAATTAGCCTTCTGTAGCAGCATATTGTCCGACCAAATGGTCTAGCCTCCTGTGTCCACTAAGTGCCTAACCTTTGTTATTTTAATTTAGCAACTTAGCTTTTTATCAGCCATGCTAGCGGCAAGGCTCGAGGGACGGCAATGTCTGTCTGATGGTTGGTCAGTTGGTATGTCCACCACTTTGATGCAGATTAAAGGGAGTGTCCATTTTTTTAATTTTTTTTTAAGGTTTTTATATCGTTCTGTAGCTTCCCAATGGTGTTCCTTATGTATTCAAATCCAAACATTAACATTTTGGTTAAATAATGTATGTTTTAGCATCAAAATGCTATTTTCACAAGCCTGTCTGAAGTTTTTCCCACATTACCTGAAGTAGGTTTCTGCATGATGACGCTGCCACATATACAGTATATATATACAGTATATTCTTATAGTCAGTGTATTAATATTACGTATGGTAACTTTGATGTGGTCGGCGCGCTCCTAAGCAGACAGGAGTACCGGCATGGAAGCTAAGCACTGTGCTGCTATGGACGCCACATTAGTTCGGATCCGAAAGTCACATAATAACACAAACAAACTAACCGATCGATGCAGCGGTAGACCAGCAACCACTGTGTTCTGTGAGGTAAAATGACTGTTTTTGTGGATGGAGTCTGGTCTGGTGGCTTTGGAGACAGCAATATAACTGCTTAAGTTCCCTGTTGGAAAGGGCTGTCTGATGGCGAGGTAAAGCGGTGAAAATATTCTAAATATAGCGTACACTTAAAATGATACAGTTTTTTTTTTTTAGGTGGCTAAAATACTTATTTTCTGCTGCTCCCATCCACAGCTGCTTTACCTCGCCGTCAGACAGCCTTTTTCGACAGGGAACTGAAGCGATTACATCGCTCTTTTCAAAGTCACCTGATTACATTCATAAAAGCAGTAATTTAACCTCGCAGAACGTGGGAGTAAACATACAGTACATCCCCACTTCAAAAATCGGAACTGACCCTTTCAGTTATTTTCAAACTTAGCACAGCTAACTCTGACTCGTTCACATTATTCATAACCTTATTGATTAGCTTCTATTAGCTTACTAGCACGTTACTGCTTTTTGCAACAGCTGAGAAGGCGTTTTCATTTAAAAAAAAAACTAAAATAAACTGAACAGAACGCAGATAGACCCGCCCTTTAAGCCAGCCTGCTAACCCATCCATATGTACTTGCACATTTAAGCTTATGCCCTGTTTTCTTCCGTCAACCCATAGTGAAAAAAATACTTTCTTAAGTTGTGTAATGAAAGCAAAACAGGCTGCAGGCACAAGAGTTAGGCAGACGCTTGAACAGATATTTTTATCAGATAGAATTCGGTTAACCTGCCTTCAAAGTGGCAGTGTGGGGGAATCAAAGCAAATGTTTCTAGTTGCTGTAAAGTTAGCTTATGTATTTATTGACTTCTCCGCCTCATTGTGTCTTAGTCTTGAAAAATACTGTGAGCAACATGTTTGAGTATGTGCCTTTAATTATTAAGGTAAGCTTTCCTAGTATAAATGAACTGTTTGTTAAGTGTTTGATATGAGTCAACATCAGTCTCCACACATTTAACCCTTGTATCTTGTATAGTCATGTAGTGAGGTTTGTAGTTTCCTGCAGTTATTCACTATCTGATCAAACAAATTAAACTGCAAGTAAACACTGCAGAGTTTGAAATAAGCTCCAAATGTACTTGCTATGAATGCACTTTGAGGTATAAAGTAAAAGCTTAATATCATATACATTTGATTCTGTTTTTAGTGTATACTGTGTGTTGTTATGAATGAATGTTTTAAGTACTAAAAAATGTAAATGTTGGGCAGAATGTAAGGCATTTTCTTTTCTTGGTTTTGACCCTAAAGCAGAGTTTGTCTTGTCTTATGTTGTCTTTTTACTTTTTTTTTTTTTTTACGTACCTTCCTGTTGCCATTGCCCTTTCTATTGTGAGTCTAATGCTAGCAGAGGGAGAGTGGTGCAGTTTTCTAGCATTTAAAGGGCATTGTTGGTCACTGTACAGCATTTATTCCACTATTAATCTGCTTAGTAACCTGATATAGTCAGGTTGCTGAAATGTGTTGGGCTCACTGAATCAGTTGTTTATTCTTTCCTATTCCAGTTGTCATTATTTAGAAAGTTAATCACAAGCCCACTGTGTTCTCTTGGTTTACTGTTTTTCAATTTTGATTGAAGATTTCTGATCTAAAGTTTCACAAAACAGGAAGTATTTCATTTTGAGTATTGCTCTTTAATAAAGATTTGCAATGCATATGGTTTAAAAAAAACTGCAAATAGCAGTGATCAAAGGGAGTCTCTCAGTGAAGGAAGTGAATTGCTATCCAATCTAATGAATAATGTTTTAATATTTGTTTAAGCGGTATTGTTTGCATGTGGCACGTAGAAATAATACTCATTTGCACTTAATTAGCTTTAGTCTCCTGGGATTTTGAAAATTAACAACAACAGGGGGGCAGCAGCTTGTTGGTGACTAATGCATTGTAACTAAATTGAAAATATGTAAATGAATAAAAGCAGCTCATTAGCGGGATGCTGAATAAATACATATAGATATTAGGATATGACATGCACATGACTTCTCACACCGTTTGTGTGCACGGCAACATGCAAACACACAGAGTGCCCCACCCTTGGCCTGGATAACATGGCCACACACTAGCTTACCGTGGCTCTGTTAATAGGGGTGGGAGATTTGCTGTGGGGGGAATGGGGGGGAGGGCTTTTTTTTCTCGGGGAATCCTTAGCTTACAAAGACTCACAATAACCCCCCCGGCTAGTCGTGTTCCTGTCTGTGCTTCCAACAAGGCACTGACCCCCCCCTCCGCCTCACCCTGCTGCATCACCCTGCCTTCGCCACTAGAGCTTCCTTCACACCGTGGGTTCCCATGATGCCGATAGGAAAAATGGGCAGATGGTGAAACACTTTCTTAGGGCATTTTAGGCATCCTCGGTTTTCTAACATCATTTGCCTGGCATCTCTTTATTGTCATCACAATCTGTGTTTTTGCACATGAGGTGTGTGTTTTCATCTTGAACGAATGCGTTTGCATATTTCTTTGTATGCATGCGCGTGCAGCTTGAGCCACCGCCTGTGTGCTCATGACCAAACAGAACGAGCCAAAGAAGCTCACAGTAAGCTTATTAATGTCTCCTGGTCGCTCTCCAGTATGGGGCTTGCTAGTTGCCATAGCAACCAGGACCTAGATATTGTTCAGCAGAAGAGGCGTGTAGATGTAGAATAAATATAAACATCGCCCTTGTAACCCCGGACCACTGCTTATTATGTAAAGCATCTCACTTATCATTGTAAGTGTTTACAGTAATTTATCTTGCATTATAAAAAGAATGTATCAGGACTCTGGCTCATTTGTTATTTTGCATTTAAAGGTATCACCAGCTGCCGGTTGTAGTTGCACCTTGCAATCTGGGTTTTCAGTATAAACCAATGCAGCCGATTGCAAGGCTCGACACTGAAAATCCAAATTCCGATGCTCATCTCCCGGCGCCTGCAGAAATCAACAGGCGACAGCGCTCTTCGTCTTAAGTGCTGATGTGTGTTCACGCCCAGTCAAGCTGAGGGAAATCAAAAGACACTGAAAGATTAAGGAGGTCAGGTTTTACAGCTCCACTGAGGGAGGCAGAGAAAGAGGCTTTACCAGGCAGCCATTGACTACCATGGAAAAGGGATGGGCTGCTTTCAAAGAGACCATGAGATATATTATAGGCTGGTGGATTTGTTGTTCAAAATGTCAGATACCCTCTCTTACAACTGATAGATTGATTTGTAAAAGTGTCAAACGTTTTGTTTACAGTTTAGCATCAGCTGTTGCAATTGTTTGGTTTGCAGTTTGACCCGGAATGCTCTCCTCCGCAACAGTTTTTAAGAGTCAAATTCTGGTGTTTCGCTATGGCAGCAATAAATCTCACGGTCATCTGTAGCTAATAGTCTGTTGAGTCTTTGGAGATCATATCATTACCGCATTGTCCCATCTCTCTATTGAAAGCCCGGGCTTCTCAGACCACATGAGAAGCCAGGCAGTCAGCCAGAAACACTTATCATCCTGTCATCCGTTTTTCACTAGCTTTCACACAGCTCAATTGTACTGTACACTGAGCATCCACGAGTGCTCGGAGATTTGGGGCCAACAGAGTGATCTCAATCTCAAAGTGAATCTGAGTGGCTTTGGCACCAGAAAAGAACTAAATCATGTCGTCCACTAAGTGTGCAAAAATAAGCACACAATGGAGGAGATAATATTATTTGTTTTGCAGGATTATCATGGATGTATACTTGTGGTTTTTCAGACAGTCAGTGTGGATTCAATTGGTTAGAAACTATACACTTAAAAGGATAAGTCAGTAAAGTCCAGAGCGCTATTCAGTTAAATACTAGAGTTGTTAATGCAGGTTAGAGTGAAAGGAAATGACTTCCCTTGCTAGTCAGGTAGAAACTGTACATTTGTGTTAAACATAATTAACTACAGATATGTACGCAGTGTTTAATGTAGCACCAGCAGTAACCATAAAGCAAATTAGTGACATAGTTTAATATGACACCATCAGACAAGACTGTTAATTCTGATTGAGATATAGTAAGAAGTAGCAGCGAGCACGGCTCCCTAATCTTGAACAGCATCGGTTGCCCGGTAGTGGTAAGGACAGACGAAACAAATCACCCACACTCACAGATAAAGGATCTTTCTTAGTTTATTCTGGGCAAAAAAACAAAAGTGTCAGAAGCTGATGATGGCTTATGGCCTGAAACGCGTTCGTTTTTTTGCCCAGAATAAACTAAGAAAGATCCTTTACCTGTTAGTGCCGGTGATTTGTTTCGTCTGTTAATTCTGATCGACCACAGTACCAGCCGAGTTAAGACCACAAATCGTGAATAAAATATTTTGCAGTTGGTTTATAGTAAATTAAATACAGCTGATGTGTGTTTGTTTATCCCCATTTGTACATTTCTTTGGCTTTTGAGGGGAAAAAAAAGTATAAAACCATACAATTTTTACTTTAGCTTCAACCGAAAACTTGATTGTCCTCAAAGATAAATGCATCGTGCACACATTAAGTTATAAGAAGCTGTTGTTGCCCCCCTGAAAAAAACCATCAACTGCCAGACCATGAGCAGAATTACTCTCCTATAACTGGCTCAAGATGACTAAATAATTAAAAACATCAAAATGTGTCTGTCAGGACGGATAGTTCTGCAGTCATTCACGTACAGTATGTACAGATAAGGTGACGCGACACAGCCCTGAGGTGATCCAATGAAACAGCACCACATATGGTGCCATTAACGCTGATGATCTGCCTGTCAAGTAATCCAATATTCAACCAACAAACCCAGGATCCATGTTAAAATTGGACAGTAGTTTTCTAGCTAAGATACTTTGGCCCTCAAGATGCTTAGAAATAAAATAGGATGAGAACAGCATAACAGTATGCAAACCGTGAGTGATCTAATACATCTCCTGTTTGATGTTTTTTTCCCCTTCATAACCAATGAAGTGGTGGCCACACAATCAATATCACACATGTGGCATTTTTACCCACAATCACAATTGTTTAGCTTCTTCTTCTGCTCTAGATGGCACAAGATGTGTTGACACTCAATTTTGTGTCACCATGGGCAAAGTTGTATTGACATATTCACAGAAAAAAATGTTTAGCCTTTAGTCATCAACACCTTTGACAGTCAAGGCCAGTGATTCATCATTCAATGTTCCTAAAACATACACACACTCACTCCATTCAACTGCTGAAAATTTTTTCAACCAAGGGCTAGAAAAGGTGGGGCATTGAATGAGAAACAAGACAGACAAAAAAAAGCTTTCATGTCTTCATTTCACAGTGACTCGTTATTCCCCAAATCTAGCAAACCAATTTAAGAATCTGTTATTGGTTGCCTAAAGTGGCGCCTACCACAGTGAAAATAATGAGATATAGCATAATTTTACCAGCATTTTGCAGGTGGCTGATCATAATTTCTTAAAATGTAGATTCAGAAAAAGGTCCATCTGTTGCCTCGGTGATGGTAAAGAAGGGAAGATGCATATTCAATAATTGGCGAAGAAACTCAGGAATAGCATTTAAGCACTCAACACAGTGAGCAACACAAACAGATGAACAGTAAGGCCGGTCAATTTCTGCTGTATACACTGATTTATTTCCTCTTTTTGTCAATGGTACACCTGCAGCAGTGGATTTTAGGCTGAAAAAAACATTGAGAGCTCTGCTCACGACTCAATGCTGCCACCTACTGGTACAAACTGACGTAGCTCAAACATGATGGTAGGGGCACTAGAACATTACATAAGCCATAACAACAGTGACGTCTTCTGTTTTTCCAAAACAAATTATACTCCAGTAAATACTTGTGAGGCATAATAGTTAAAAAAGACTATGCTTTGAATAATTGTGAAAAAAAACCATCTCACTACATCAAGTGACACACAGACAATACAATAATAGAGCGCAGATCTCCGTCCGGTTCCTTTAATAATTAACCAGGTAGCGTCTGACGGGCTGGTGCACCTTTATCTCCTTAAAGGAAACAGCAGCTCCGCTCCATGTCGACGGGGAGCACAACTCTAAAGCAGCAGAAAGAGACATTACGGTCTTTTTTTAAAAACGAAACTGTCATGATTTGCCAAATACATTAGGATCTGCGGCACCCAAATGATGCATTTTAGCACATTTGCAGAATCAATATTCTCTGATTATTGCTGAGAGAGAATATAAGACTTAAACACTTACTTGATGTAGTGTCTCCAGATGAAGCAAAGCACTCATCACCACTGCTGGATGGCACAGGATTTTTGGCTGCCGGCCGACCAAGATTAGGCTTCATTTCAAAACGTCCTATCATGAAACCAAAGAAATTGTCCAATGGAAAAACTGATAAGTTATACTGCCACCCTATATTTGCCCCCTACAAAAAGCCCGCTATCACCCCTGGGTGACTCACCAGGGTTGAGAACCCTCTCTGCAGCCTTGTGCTCCAGGTGCCTGTGGAGGATGACTTGTGCCTTCCTCTGGTTTGTGTTGATGTCGGGCTCGGCCATGATTTCTGTCATCCTCAGGTTGTTCTTGATGGCCCTTGAGGCCGTAGAGCGGGCCAGTGTGGGCAGAAGCTCCTGGTACTCCTGGTCAGTAAAGTCTGACTCTGGGCCCTGAACATGTCTGACACTGAGAAGGGAGATTTACAAAGTTTAGAATACCTACAGGATTATGTTACTATATTTAGGTTTTGTGAATATCATTTTTACATTGTGCAAATGTGCTTTATTACAACTGACAAGCATCCTCTTCAGTTGTGTTTATTTCCATTCAAGTACACTAAAAGCGGGTTAGGGGGAATGATTTTTCTTTTTTTATTACACACATATTGTTATGAAAATATCTCTGTGACCCAGCTAAAGTCATTGTACAGTATCAGCATCCTGTACATCACAAGCAGTGACGTGTGTAAGTTGTAATAGCAATGTCAGTGTTGCAGGAAGGTTACACTTATATTGTATAGTTTTATGTGTAGTTACATCTAACACTCGGTACATAAGCTAAATAATTCAGCAATTGTCAATTCATAGTAATGTCTCAAAAGAAAACAAGCAAAAAAAGTGATTATTTTGACTGATATTGCGGTATGATTTGCGATATTAGAGGGAATGATAATTTTTACATAATTATTCTCATTTCCATTGAAAAACAAAGATGTAGAATATGATGTGTAGGCTAGGACAACTCTGCTGCACGACAACATTTCATTTAAAATGGTATTTTGACACGCATTTCACCTTTGAAAATTGCAGTAGGCCATATTGTGATTTCAATAAAATGTTTGATTAATTGTGCAGCCCTACATTTTTAACGTACCAATATCAAACTAAACTGTAAAAATGATGCAACACATAATAGAACAATTAGTTTTTATGACCTCCAAGATGCTTTATAAACCTCTTCTGTCTGGTTAAAGCAAGAAAGAAGCTGATGAATAGTGTGACCTGTGTTATTTTCCCTGCCCTGCTCCCAATCAAAACTTACCTCTGGTTAGTTAACATAGTATAAACCTCGTGCACCAACAGTTCAGCTGCTCCTGGTTTACAGTGGATGCTTCCATCAATGACCTCTTTCATCAAGTGCAGGTGCTGCCTCTGTAAAGACTGGGACAATACAAAAGTTTGTTAATTCTCTAACTCAAAATAAGAAAGTCCTGTTTCAGATCCCTTGAGTACATGTAGGTAAAGAAAATATCATAATGGGTCTTCAGTATAGATTATTTTATATGTTTTGGACACCTAAAAATAGTCATTTTTAAAGCAAATTCACTAGTCTACTAAAGGGAAATGAAACCACATTTAAACCAAATGCCAACTGAGCTGAACAAAGACAATTCTTCTCTGCTCATTATATCTTTTAGATTCCCCCCCCCCTCTCTTACCCTCTCTATTTGGCTCCAGTTCCTCTGTTTGGCAGAAAGCGATGTTCCTTTGTCATATGAACGCACTGGGAAGTATGGGGGGTAATAACGAGACAATATCTTTGCCACAAGGTAACCATTGGAAAAATCTCTGGAAATGAAAAGCAGGGAGAACAGACTGAGTTTATTTACTCTACCAGTGAAACGCAGTTTGCTGTCTTGGCACCGTTGGAAAGCACTGATGTTTTCTCTCTTATCCATTTTGTGTCCCTTGATTATTCATATTTTATCTACAGTATTTCATTTCTATGTATGTGTGTTATATATTTTGCTACCTTTTTGTTTTATGGTGCAACAGGACACACCTGTAAAATATATATTTAATCTCAGTGAGGCCTTTTTTAATTGCAGGCACCACCCTGAATGACTTGACTCCTCTATTCCAAAGTAGGACCTTGAAGAAGGTTCAGTCAGTCCTAGCTGATCCTAGCCATCCCCTGTCCATTGAGTTCAGGTTGCTCCCATCAGGCCGCAGATACAGTTTACCTAAACTTAGGATCAATAGGCTCAGAAATTCTTTTGTTCTGACTGCCATTGGTTTCCTAAACAATGCCCTGTAATGTTGTAATGTTGTATGTTGTAAGCTTTTGTATTTATTGCCTTTAATAGGCTATTTATTGTGTTTATTGTATTTGTTTGATGACTGTGTGGTACTGCTGACTGTACAACAAATTGCCCCTAGGGGATAATAAAGTTTTCTTTGACCCTTGATCTCCTTGACCTCAACTTTCGGTAAGTGCTTCAACTTTAAAATAATGAACGTTTTGCTAACCTGAGTGGGAATGATGGACACAATATGCTTGCTATATTGGTGCAAATGTTCTCCATGTGTAGATATGCACTTTTTAATTATACAGATTTATAATTTATAGTAAATTATTTTATAATCACTGATCTAGCTAACACCCACTATTTATCAAAACCGCATTACATTTGGTTGAACTTCTTTCGACATTAAGCTGGCTAACCTTTGTTTTAGCTAGCTAACTGCTTCACGTTAAATAGCACATTAGCTGAATCCTATTGAAAGAACGGTTAACAGTAACCTATAGCTAACTTTATAAACAATAATATACAGGCCTATGTCACCAAAACATGTAGCTAAACTGGCTTTTCAACTACATTCATCCCGGTTTTAAAGTCTGAACATTGACCTGCAAATCGTTTTTTATAAATGGGATGTGTACAGTAAGTTAGCTTAGTTTGTGTAGTTACCTGCGCACATTCTTCGGATAAAATGACAAGTCGAGGCTCTGCAGCCATTTCACGACTTCTCTTTGCAGTCCTGTCTTTTTGGAAGACTGTACATAAGACATGCTGCTCTGAGAGCTGATGAAATGATGAAAACTAGAAACAAACAGTGTTTTTTACTGTTATAAGCCGCTACAGCTTCATATTATCTCTGGTGGTGGCGCACTGGATTTTTTTTTGTTGTTGTTTATATCACCATGGCAACGATACGTCACACTTCTTTGACATGTGGCAGCACACAGACAGAGGTGGGAGTTTACTGCCCCTCAGAGGAGGTAATACTGATACAGCATGTTATGGATGAATTCCAAAAGAAATTATTCATATGGATAACAATCTGACTTTTCAATGTAATATACTGAATTGGTTTGCAGGTCAACAAAGACTTTTTTTTGCCTAAGACAGGGGTCAGCAACCTTTACTATCAAAAGAGCCATTATAGGCAAAAACAAAAAAAAGAAAATCTGTCTGGAGCCGCAAAACATTTGATCATTGTGATGAAGGTAACACAGTTTATAGTCTAAGTATATAGTATATAAGTCTAATGCAGTGAGGGCCAAAGAGCAGATGTACTACGGAGTATTAGGGCCACATTGAGGGAAAAAACATCTGAGATATCCAGAATGAAGTCGTAATATTACGAGAAAAAAGTCGTAATATTACGAGAATAAAGTAGTAACATTACGAGAATAAAGCAGTAACATTACGAGAATAAAGTAGTAACATTACGAGAATAAAGTCATAACTTTACGAGAAAAAAGTCGTAATATTACAAGAATAAAGTCATAACTTAACGGGAAAATAAGTCGTAATATTACAAGAATAAAGTCATAACTTAACGAGAAAAAAGTCGTAATATTACTAGAATAATGTCATACCTTTACGAGAAAAAAAGTCGTAATATTACGAGAATAGAGTCATAACTTTACGAGAAAAAAAGTCTTAATATTACGAGAATAAAGTCATAACTTTACAAGAAAAAAACTCGTAATATTACGTGAATAAAGTCATAACTTTACGAGAAAAAAAGTTGTAATATTACGAGAATAAAGTCATAACTTTACGAGAAAAAAAGTCGTAATATTACGAGAATAGAGTCATAACTTTACGAAAATAAAGCAGTAACATTACGAGAATAAAGTCATAACTTTACGAGAAAAAAAGTCATAATATTACGAGAATAAAGTCATAGCTTTCTGAGAAAAAAAGTCGTAATATTACGAGAAAAGAGTCATAACTTTACGAGAAAAAAAGTCATAATATTACGAGAATAAAGTCATAGCTTTATGAGAAAAAAAGTCGTAATATTACGAGAATAAAGTCATAACTTTACAAGAAAAAAAGAAAATAACACGCAAAATTACTACTTTATAATATTACGACTTTTTTCTCGTAAATTTCTGACTTTATTCTCGTAATATTATGACTTTATTCTCGAAATCTCAGATTTATTTATTTTTCCTCAATGTGGCCCTAATACTCTGTCGTACTGTCGTACCATAGACCTATAACAATGATAAATAAAATGAAAATGTAAACAAAAAACAGTTATTCATTTCCATTTTTAAAAACCCACAGGGAGCCACTGGAGAGGGGCTAAAGAGCCGCAGGTTGATGACCCCTGACCTAAGAGAACATGCCAAGTTTCATGTTGACAGGTCCCCGATGACTCTTCTACAAATCTGATGATGTTGTTGATGTTGTTTTTTTACTGATATTTATTTCTTGTTTTGTTGTTGGACGATTTTGTTTGCTTGTTGGGTGTCTCTTGATTAGACTTCTTTGCTGGTCATATTTAGTCGGGGGATGACAAGTAGTCATCATTGTACTGCTTTGTTTTCTATCGCTGTTTTGATGATTATGCTTGATGCAGGTCTGTTGAGTCTGTGCTATTTTTACGGTGTATGTCATGTTGTCTTTATGTTTTATGTTGCACTTTATGTTGCAAAACCAATTGCCCTGCGGGGACAAATAAAATTGAACTTGAAAAAAAATAATTTTACCAGTATATATTAAATTGACAAATAAGACATTATGAAATACACAGTTTTACCAATACAGACATCATGAAATTGTGAAATAATTCAATACAAAATTTGAAACTCATCTCAATATTATGAATTGTGAGTTCATACTACTACTTTTATTCATATGATTTTGTTCATAATGTCTGTAGCCAGAGAAATAGTCTATTTCTGTGTCTGGAGCTTTATTTAATGCAGTATTAGCTAGTGTCTCAGCAATAGAAACAAACCCTCGCTGCTCCACTCCCTCATATTTTCCATTTGGGATTTAACAGTAAAGTCAGCCGCCTCCAGTTGTCAGTACTCAGTAATCCAAGCTTTAACATGTCAACTATTTTTGTTTTAAAAATGTTTGTGATAATTCTCCCACTGCACCTCCTAAGTCAGACATCATTAGCAACACAGACATATTTTGGAAGGCACCAGGCTTCAAAACAACTTTAATCATCTAGTAGTGTGCAATACATCATATATATCAAATGCAAAACTAAGAGCACTCATTCACATACTGTATATTGTGCATTTATATGACATCATAATCTCAAAAGTTTTTAAAGTGCATTACTCTCTGGTAGCTAGTGCAACTATTAAGGCATCTTCTAAATACAGCAAACCGGAATTGCAAATAATATTGTATTTATTATATTTTTTAACCATAATTTATCCAGGGAAGGCTAAGCTTAGGACTCTTTTTTTAGAAACCCCCTGCTTTACATTGTCCATCACATATGGGATGCAGGCCAGCTCAACACAGCTTGGTACTGCCAGCTCTCCTCAGTGATTTAATTGACTGGTAGCTAAAATTAAAGGTTGGAAGAGTTCATGGAGTTGATTAGCTCTTTGTGACAAAGGCTTATTATTTCTGTAAGTCCCATTTAGGCAGGCAGTCTGATTGTTCTGTCTGTCATTGGTACTGCAGGTAGTTCCTTATCCTGTTGGGCAGGGGAAGGTGGGAAAGAAGGTGGAGTCTGTCACGGCCGACGCAGCACCTGATGCACTGACGACACAGCTGGCTCAGCAGTCGTGGTGTAACTATGAAAATGAGACAATGAGTCATTATATAAGCTGGTCCTAATGCATATACCATTAACTTTGGTTGGACAGCATGCTCTATCGTGCTACACGCTCAGATAAAAGAAGAGTAAATGGACAACTTGTATATCTGTTGATGGAGTTGTTCAAACCGAGACATAAATACAAGTTAGACATGCAAACATAGGTCTGTTGTGGCCTACAAAAACAAGTTAGAAGCGTTCTTGTACCTTCATATATCAGAAGGAAACCCTCCGTTATACTGCTGGGTGGAGCCACGTCTACCGGCCTCTGAAACTCTGTGTTCCTGGCGTTAATGTCTGCACCGAAGTCCAGCAGCAGCTTCACTACAGCCGTGCAGTCTTTTTCTGCAGCTGCATGTAAGGGGGAATCCAGGGATTTGCCTTTCTGTACATTTGCACCTGTGCGGAGAACAACTTGATTATCCATTCAGATACTTCCACTGTCATATAATCAATATATGTTGTTCATTGTAATCCAGGACTTACTTTGCGACTATATATTCTTATTTAAATGTTTAACGTAACTGCCTCTCCCTGTTGCCCTCTACCATAACAATGTATTACATTTCCCAGAAATGACTTTCAACAGCCCTGAGAGTGAGAGTGGATGTGAACTTGTTACTTTCAATCAAAGGTAGCCAGCAGTATGGGCATACAAATAAGCTGGAAAGTGTCATCAGTCAGCTGTGGGCTACATGTGACTGCTGTGCCGCTCCTCACTCAAATTGCAACACGTAGTCTGTCTCCATTAGTGAGGCCAGTACCGGTAAAAAAAATATATATATATTTTTGCTTCCTCTGATTGAATTGTCCTTATATGATCTCTAGAAAGAAACGTTCAGCAGTTTGAGGAAAAACTGACAGACTAACGCCTCCCGCTGGAGTTAACCGTTGCCTTGATGAATCACATCACTGATGAAAAATAAAGCAGTTTTGTTGCTGCTGCTGGAAATGCCTGTCATCTGCAATTAGGTAATTCAGCAGGAATAATGAAAGTACACCAACATCAGGCCAAACAAATGCTTATTTAAGACCTGCTCACCAAAGATACTGGTATCATATGAAACTAGAAAACCTGAGGAATCCATTGGTACCAACCATGTCATATTAGCTTGTCACAAAGGAGGTTAAATAAGGCTCCAAACTTACGCTAAATTTTGGCGAGGAATAACTAGCATGGACATTTTCAAAGGGGTCCCTTGACCTCTGACCTCAAGATACGTGAATGAAAATGGGTTCTATGGGTACCCACGAGTCTCCTCTTTACAGACATGCCCACTTTATGATAATCACATTCAGTTTGGGGCAAGTCATAGTCAAGTCAGCACACTGACACACTGACAGCTATTGTTGCCTGTTGGGCTTGAGTTTGCCATGTTATGATTTGAGAATATTTTTTATGCTAAATGCAGTACCTGTGAGGGTTTCTGGACAATATTAGTCATTGTTTTGTGTTGTTAATTGATTTCCAATAATAAATATATACATACATT
>CAKALU010037566.1:0-59982 GCA_916700995.1 Hozukius guyotensis | reverse complement strand
AGAGGATGGATGGATCAGACTAGAGACCTAGAGCATTCAGAGGATGGATGGATCAAACTAGAGACCTAGAGCATTCAGAGGATGGATGGATCAGACTAGAGACCTAGAGCATTCAGAGGATGGATGGATCAGACTAGAGACCTAGAGCATTCAGAGGATGGATGGCTTTCCTAGCTAGATTGACAATAAGGGGGTTTCTGAGCAGTTTACACAACAGAAGCACTCGCCATCTAATTGCCCAAAAAATGAAATTCTTACAGAAATCTCCAAAAAGTTTTTGATGCCAAATCACAGCATGGCTTTTTCTATGGTGTTCATTGAGGTCTTGGTGTCTTAATGTGATATTTTGGAAGGATTAATGATCATTTTTATGAATTCTCGAGTGGTTAAATATGAGTTAAATCTTGCACCAAATCTGTGTAACAAATGTTATCAACCTAAAAATTGCTGCAAGAACTTATGAGACATAACAGAGCATGGGGATGACCATCACATACTTCTATCATAATGTTCTAAACCCTTATACACTATGAACATTTGAATAGGTGTCTAACCTAATCACAATGTTTAGTACAGATTTATGATACAGATGTATTATTCCCAGCTTTCAGATGATGTACACCACTTCTATGTGGCATACTGTATACGATTGACCTTTTATCTGCCCCTGAACATCCCCTGTCCCCCACCCCTATCCCTCCATAAAAAGGGGCAAGGATACGTGCAGTGTGTTTTGGTGAGTATAAGAAAAACTCCACAGGGTTCCTTTAACGTTTTTCAGGACTGGGGCGACCTGTCCTACCTGTCTCTCCTGTTCATCCAGGCTTGTCTGTGCTGCCTGGCTCAGCAGCTCCAGGACAGAGGACATGTTGGTGAGCAGCTCCACGAGCTGAGAGGAATGTTCCAGAAAACCAGCGGCGGGCCCGTTCGACACCTCGGCGGCCGTTGTGTCGTCTTCTTCCACTGCTCTCTCTGAGGATTGGGCTTCTTCAGGCTCTGTGTACACACAGATATGAAAAGTGCTAGGACAGTAAAACACTGTTCATGTGTTGTATATTGTAGAGTTGTGGTATTAGATTGCATTGGTAACTCTGCATGGTAACTCTAAAACTGTATTTACGCCTTCAAAACGTTTCTAAACTCCCCAAAACAGGCGCTGAAACTGACCTGAGGACTCTGAAAGCTCCACACAGCTTCTTTTACATGGCGGTTCCTCTGCGTCTTCACCGTCACTCTGACAGCCTTTCTCCTTCAGCTCAGCCAGGAGCTCCGACCTGTCTGAGGTCGAGTCGTCCTCGTTGGGTGAAGCTGACCCTTCGGGGTTGGTGCTCTGGGCTGTGTTGATCACCGTGAGGCTCGGGGTGTTCGTAGAGAGGATTTGGGGGACGGGGGGCTGCTGGTTCACGAGACTGGTGAGGACGTTCTTGAAGCCGACGGCCACGTCGAACATCTGCAGGCTGTCGGCGGCGGCGACGATGCGGCTGACGTTGTGTTTGCCGAGAGGCAGCTTGCCCGTGTAGACCATGTCCAGCAGACAGCCGAACTCCTGCGAGGACACCATGGCCGTGTCGATGGAAATGGTGTCGGAGCCGTCCAGGAGAGACCTGACGGAGATGAGGATCGTTTTATTTCTTTTCAAGTTCTCATTTAGCAGAAGTCACAGGTCCAAAACTATCCCACTATGAGTCCTCTTTCCTTTTAGAAACCATTTCTCTCTACAGTGCTATGAATAATATGAATTTATTCAAATGACCAATGACTGGTTGTCCTGGCCACATACTGTAGATGTCAGATAAATAACAAAAGATGTCTACATGAAAGAAAGTGTATACGTATATACACCGATCAGCCATAACATTATGACCAGCTGCCTAATATTGAGTAGCTCCCCCTTTTGCCGCCAAAACAGCCCTGACCCTTCGAGGCATTGACTCCACTAGACCTCTGAAGGTCTGCTGTGGTATCTGGCACCAAGCCGTCAGTAGCAGATCCTTTAAGTCCTGTAAGTTGCGAGGTGGGGCCTCCGTGGATCGGACTTGTTCGTCCAGCACATCCCACAGATGCTCCATCGGATTGAGATCTGGAGAATTTGGAGGCCGAGTCAGTACCTCCAACCCGTCTCCATCCACATGATGTAAAAGAAAACGTGATTCATCAGACCGGGCCACCTTCTTCCATCGCTCCGTGGTCCAGTTCTGATGCTCATTGTAGGTGCTTTAGGCGTGTGGACACGGGTCAGCACGGGTCACCCTGACCGGTCTGTGGCTACGCAGCCCCATACGCAACAAACTGCTCCTCACTGTGTGTTCTGACACCTTTCTATCAGAACCAGCATTATCTTTATCAGCAGTCTGAGCTCCAGTAGCTCTTCTATTGGATCAGACAACACGGGCCAGCCTTCGCTCCCCACGTGCATCAATGAGCCTCGGGTCTGACCCTGTCGCCGGTTCACCGGTTTTCCTTCCTTGAGCCACTTTTGGTACAGTAGGTCCTGACCACTGCAGACCGGGAACATCCCACAAGAGCTGCAGTTCTGGAGATGCTCTGACCCAGTCGTCTAGCCAGCACTATTTGGCCCTCGTCAAAGTCGCTCACATCCTTATGCTGGCCCATTTGTTCTGCTTCCAACACAAAGTTCAAAGTTCAAAATGTTCACTTGCTGTCTAATATATCCCCCCCCACTGCCAGGTGCCATTGTAACGAGATAATCCATGTTATTCACTTCACCTGTTAGTGGTCTTAATGTTATGGCTGATCAGTGTATATATAGTGTATATAGGGGTGACGTGGACGTCTACTACTAAAGCTGTAAACATGACACTTGGACTCGTATTAGACTCATTTAAGTCACAGAAACGATGTGGGATGTAACTTGGACTCGGTGTTGTGATACTTGACCTGAACCTGAAAGCAAAAGCAACGACTCAATGAGTCACATTTTGACCTGCTAACATTTTGGAACAATAAAAAAACAGAAAAAAAAAAGTATATTATAAGGACTATGCATTGAAAGGACCTGGAATCAGCTACTTAAAATCACTATTAACACAGCTCTGAAAAGAAAATCCAGTGTCATTGTAATGTTCAGCATTGTAACTTGTAAATTGTCATTGTCATTGTTATCGACTTGCAGTCTGCCCATGAAGACTCGGATTTGCCCTCAAGAAGTTGAGAACTGACTGGAAGCTTTGACAAGATCTGAGAGACTTGGCTTAGACTTAGACGACAGCTGTCCTCCACCTGTGAATTTACAAGCTTGTTACCAACACACCTTTTAGTGTCAGCTGGTATTTGCCTGTCCGTGTACTCATACTGTTTACTATTGTAGTTTTATAGGTCGTAATATGTCAGATGATTTTAAGGATCTGACATAGGATCTGAGAGCTGCTGAACAGGAATTACAACCCACCGAATATTTCACTTTAACAAATCACCTGCAAACCAATCTCTGCAGATCATCTTTCAAACCCCATGCTCACACTACCTGAAGAGCATGCTGGAGGCGGCCAGTACCAGTTTATGTGCGCGATGAGGGCTGTCTCCCACCAGGATGGTGCAGTCACAGAAGAGGCCCTCTTTCCTCAGGGCCCACAGCTGCTGCATCAGCTGGCCGCTGTAGTTCGGTAGCTCCATCATTTTGCTCTCGGTCTGGAGGGGCACGATGTTCTGGCTCTCTCTTGTATGGAGAAGAACATCATGTCAAACTCAATTCACAAAGTTTTTTTCAATTATCAGCTAACAGTAAAAATGTACAGTATCGGAAGAAGCCGGAATACTGAGCACATCATGTATCTACTGGTCGGATGGCAGACACACTGAGCACAGGGAAGCACGTACTGTATTCACTCAAAGTTTACTTTACGATGGTTAAAGCTTCAGTAGTCAGTATATTTTTGGCCTCATTGGGCAAATATTCCATAATAACCTTTCAGCATATTGTAATTCAAGCGTTCTGAGAGATAACTAGACTTCTGCACCTCCTCATGGCTCTGTTTTCAGACTTGAGAAAATCTAGCCCGTGAGGGGAGACTTTGACCAATCACAGGTCATTTCATTGAGAGAAAGTGTTCCTATTGGCTGTGCTCCGGTCATGTGACCGGAACTTGGCATTCCTTTACCAGATTTCTCATTTTACAGCTAAACCGTGCACTACAAGATGATTCTGAAAACATTTGAGGAGAGAAATAGCTATTAACGTAACAGAATATTGATTCATATCTGATCAGCGCTGCCTAGTTTGACCGTTTGGTCGGAGTTCGCGAGTGATTGACAGCCGGCTCTCATAGACGGCAGATGGACAGCAGACCTCAGATCAGCTCTTACTGCTTGTTTTCCTCCAGTCTGTGAAATCTTGCAGATGCCGTTAGGAGCATCGGAGGACACAGAGGCACTTGATTTTTTTCAGGTTACCTGTTTCATGTACTACTGTCACGATACAGCGACCGTTTTATAAAAATAACTTTTTTTAATATTTGCTCCAATCTCGCCTACTTCAGCTTTAATGCTAGCAGCGTCCACATGAACCAGTTCACTGCTGTAAACCTAAAAAATGGGTCCCAGTTTATTTCCGGAAGTAAACATGGACCCAAGCTGTTGCCTAGCAATGCAATCCCGTTGAACCGGTCTAATGGTATACTGATTTATAGACCTTCAATTGAATCTGTGCGTGTGTAACGTTACTGGACAGTGTTGGATGTATGTCCAACTAGAACATTTAGGAATTTGACATATGAAACAGTGACATGTCTGATATTTTGTAAACTGGTCCACATGTTATAAGCAGGTTTACAGGTTTATGACTCGGAGGTCTTCAACATAACAGCTACAGCAGCCAGCCAGCTGTAGCTGCTATCTAACCGTCACTAGCTTTAGCTCCGGATGCTAACATAATCCAGATAAAGGTTACTAATGTTGGTCAGAGGAACTCATGGTGATAAATGAGCAGCTCTACTGTGAATAACCCTCCTGACGACCGCCCAGCATGCAGCCTCCAATCAACGGATGTCTTTACCTTGAACCATTCAAACGATCCGTCTCTTTATTTAAACTTCTCTGCTTGAACAACTCTGTTGTCGCAATAAAGGTTAGCCGCTTTGAAATGGCGACAGGCGGTGCGGCAACCAAATAGGTCCGTTTCCGGTTGAGGAAAAGACTGCTCTCGTACGCTGCGGTCGAAAAGTAAAAACAATAATAATAATAATAAATACGTCCTAATGTCTTTTCCTAAACTCTTTTACTATGTGAAGAATAATTCTTATGAAGGACTTATGAAAAGACAACTGTGGTGTTCAGAGAACCCGACTTACACCAAGGCCCGTTGAAGGAGGTTTGGACACGGACGGCTCCCGGGGTATGACGCATGCGCAGTGTAACTGGTGCGTTCGGCGAGTGCTGACCAGATTTTACTGCGAGTCTGTCGAACCCCGAAGATATGACGCGTTACCCAACCTCCTTCAATAGGCCTTGACTTACACTAGGTTACGTCATTTTATGATGCAACGGCGCTGGATGTTAGTGACGTAGTTATGACGTGTTGAAACTACAAATATGACAAAGATGGACTACAAAACACTCTGTGTTCCCTGTGCGTTGCTAAATAGCTCCTTCAGGGACAGACTGCTTCACCCCGCGGTGTGTGAATAACCTGCAGGCTACCATAAACGTTTATATGATAAATAATGAGTTATTGTTTGAGTTATGGTGAAGGAGTAGAACCATTAAATATATTATATATTATAATTATATATATTTCTTCCTACTCCTTTTCGGACGTAATATTTATTTATGTTTATTATTAGTTTATTGACAGTTTGCTATATGTTACTGTTCATTTTATTTTTAATTCTTTTTTTTTTTTAACTTATTTGTTTCTTGTTCAACATAATAGGAATAAAGTGAAACGAAATGGTTGTCACTGCCCACTCATATAGTATATGACTGTATTAAAATATTATGCAAGATCGACGTATTGTTTGTTTTCATGACCGGCCTTCCTTTGGTGAAGGATGCTCCAGTGTATCCTCTGCTAAAGGAGATAAGAAAGGAAGCATTGAAGCAACCTTTCCTCAGCATTTAGAGAATTCCAGAAAATAATAAGGCAATCATTATAATTACAAAGTTATCCTCAGAACTGAGCAGATATCACATTAGACATCAAACGTTTACACAGACTTAAATTTAAATTAAAAAAAAGTAAATAAATAAAAAGTAAGCAGAATAAATCATTACATCATAAAAAATGACATAAATAAAACAAAGATTTAAGGTCCCATATCGTGCTCATTTTCAGGTTCATACTTGTATTTTGTGTTTCTAATAGAACATGTTTACATGAGTTAATGTTAAAAAAAAACGTTATTTTCCTCATACTGTCTGCCTGAATATACCTGTTTCTCTCTCTGAAACGCTCCGTTTTAGTGCCTTTCAATGGAATTGCAACGGAATTGCGTTGCTAGGCAACAGCTTGGGTCCATGTTTACTTCCTGTCAGCTGATGTTATTTACATACACTGCAACAGGAAATAAACTGGGACACATTTAGAATGTTTAAGTTTAAAACCGTGTAATGATCTATACATTGTATATTTGTGACATCACAAATTGACAGCAATCTTAACGGCTTGTTTCAAACGCACAATTTCTGATTACGGGCTGTGTGTGTTTCTCCGTATATTGAGCGTTCTGATAGTTTAACAGTATTCATAAAGCACTTAAACCTGATTTATAATGTAAAAGACCTGAAAATCTCACTTTTTACAATATGGGACCTTTAAGCAAGTTAGTTCGTTATGGGGTCAGATAGCTTTGAAGTAATATAAAGAGATCTTCGGCATATTTGGATTTCATTCATTTCAGGGACTTCATATAAAGCTGAGTTTCATTATAGTAGCACATGAAGATGGGTGGGCTCTTTTAAGAATGTTGCTTTATGAATAAAGAATTTGTCTAAAATTAGTAAAACAATTTTTTTTTGTCTTCAAATAAAACACTAAAAATAGTACTATTATGATCAATAGTAGGCATTGCTGTGGATTGGCTTCTTAACCATTCCATGAATTGTTTCCAGAACAACTGAGTATGGGAGCATGAAACAAAGAGATGCTCTGTTGGTTCAATATCACCTTTACAGAAAACACATTCACTGCTCTCAAAGCCAAATCTTAATCTGAAAAATGTCACTAGAAGAGTACAAAAATCATTCATTATTTTGTAGTGAATTTCTTTTGTTTTGGGTGGAACAGGGTATTTGAAGAACTTTGTTCTCAGTTTAGATACTGTTGGTTGGTCAAAAAAAACTATTACCTCTTATAAATAAAACTAACTATAAATCGTTTGTTAGAATAGACCTTGTGAATTTAAACTCTTTGAGGTTGCAATCAGTCATATTCAAACAGAATTCATTGTAATGTAATACATCTCCATTTGCATCTAATAAGTCCATTACACACCAAATATTCCTATCAATCCAGTTCCTATAAAACAGAGCTTTTCTCTTGTGAAGTTGGTGGTTCTAAATTCCATCTCCTTTGTTTCATTTGATAAAAATGTCACTGCCATTTTGTTCTGAGGTTCCTGTACTACAACATGTTTTCTAACCTTGATGACAGAGGACTAATAACAAGGTCAAGGTCATTGGAGCTGCCCCATCAGAGGAACGGGTCTGTTGCAGGAGTATTCTAAAACTGATATTGTTCAAATTAGCCCAAACATTTAACTTGCCCTACTCCAGATTCCCTTAAATCTGTCTGGAGCCGCAAAACATTGATCATTGTGATGAAGGTGACACAGTTTATAGTCTAAGTATATAGTATATAAGTGTAATGCAGTGAGGGCCAAAGAGCAAATGTACTACAGATTATTAGGGCCACATTGAGGGCAAAAAAAATCTGAGATTTCCAGAATAAAGTCATAATATTACGAGAATAAACTCATGACTTTACGAGAAAAAAAGAAAATAACACGTAAAATTACTACTTTATAATATTATGACTTTATTTTCATAATACTACGACTTTTTTTTCTTAAACTTTTTTTTTTTATTCTCATAATACTAAGACTTTTTTTCTCAAAATCGCAGATTTATTTATTTTTCCTAAATGTCGTACCATAGACCTACAACAATGATAAATAAAAATGAAAATGTAAACAAAAAACGGTTATTCATTTCCATTTTTATAAATCCACAGGGAGCGACTGGAGAGGGGATAAAGAGCCGCAGGTTGCTGACCAGATCGGAAGAGCTGTTAAAGGGGACATATCATGTAAACTGGGTATCTGGAGTGCCTACCAACCCACAAACTGAAATAAGTCAACCCAGTCAGTTTTGTCTCAATGTCCCCAGTTTGAGTCCAGCCGGCCTGGGGGGGGGGGGAACCTTGCTGCATTAGAACACCTCACGCTTGAGGAGGGACAACTTTTTATTCATGTTGTCTGTAATGTTCTCAGTGAAGGATAGCATCCATAGACAATGTTACGTCACTTTTGAATTTAAACACAGGACCCTTCACAGGACTGAAATAACCCCAATGCCACTGAGTTACTCAAATAAACACTGTACCACCAATAACACATTCCATTTGGCATTTTGTTGAATGGAACAATTACGAGTATGTGAGGACAGGGTGCTTTGAAAATAACTTTATTGTCCATAAGAAATAACCGTGAAAAGAATAGGACATATCACTGCTTGCATTCTGTTTCTCACTTCCGACTCTCGAGGTTTGTACTGCTGAAACATCTGCAGCGATCAGCCTCTATACATACCGTGTAGCTATGTGTCTCTAAATGCCACATGGAGTATATGGATATAGATTTGTTGTAGAGGTAATAAATGTTCTAACATTTAAGAGCAGTTATATTTGTAATACTTGACAGTTTACTCGTGCATTCTTTTGACAAACCTGAAAACTCTGGAGTATACGGCCACCGCTTCCCAAAGCTTCCACATAATGGAAAGAAACAACATTTGTCTTGAATTTATTCTTCTGCCATAATTTAAGAGTCAAAAAACAAAGCTCATTTTTCTTGAGTAACAGTAGAACTTAAACCGAAGCCAAGCCTCAGAATTAAAACAGATCCACGTAAGTTTCCTCAACCAGATTTCTATTAGTCAGGTAGAAGCACTACCACGCAGTCCTTCAGAATGATTAGGAATATTAAATATCAAAGGCCAGCTAACCTTATGTAGAGAAAAACAGCGGCTTTGCAACATAGTCACAGTTTTATTAAAAGAAAGCCTACTCAAAACGTAAAAAACAAACAAATTAAAGCACTTATTTATATATGGACACTTGACAAATTCAAGCTTTTTTTGTTTTAAAATTTTCATCTGTCATTCAAGCATAGCTACAGCACAGCTTTCCTCAGTGCCCGAGAAGCCCAGTGCCTGCAGAGAGGGACAGAAATGATTCAATCAAATCAGAACCAAAACACACTTTCCACCCCAAAAAACAAAAACAAACAAAACTCTGATTTAAAGGGACTCTATGTAAGAATCAGAAATTGCTTGTTAAGAGCGACACCTGTGGCCGTTAAATCAACGACAGTCAGGGTCCTGTTTCTCGCGCTTGTGCTCGCTCTACACAGACTAGCATCTACTCTGTGTTGTCCTGCTTCAGACTCCCGACCGCGGTCAGAAGGAACAGAGGAGATACCGAAGTTTTGGTCGGAGACGATAACGTTACTCTTCTGCAGTGTGGAGCGAGTGAGAATGAGCGCGGTGTGTGAGTGAAGGCAAGCAGGCAGGCAGAGGAGCAGAGTACAGCATGGACTCCGGCCCTGGAGACCAAAGCTCCTCTGTGTCTTCTGACCGCGGTCGGGAGGATGAAGCAGGAAGAGTTGACACTGTTTTGCAAGATGGGCTTCACTAGATATAACTTTGTGGTTTTGGTGCTTCCGTGTAGTTTGTGTTGGAACAGCGTAGCCCCACGCGAGCGCCCGTGGGTACGCTGACCCAACTTATATGTGTAAGAAGTTACAAACAGTACCTTTAAAGTGTGAATTCTATGACAAGCAAAGATCCATATAACGGCACTATGCTAAATGTGTAGTGTCCGTCGCTCTCTAGCCTGGTTCTAGACCTCTGAATCGATGCCCACGTCTCACATGCTTTTTCAGCGATCCAAATAGAATAATGAGGTGAGTTCAGTCTCATTTTCTGGGTAGTCCCTCTCAGTTTCAATGCATTGGTGTAGATAATAGAGATGTTAACTTCCTACTGGATGAAAAAAAAAAAAGAAAGAAAACAAGAAAAGCATCCTCACCTTTAAATCCCTCTTCAGGCATTCTCACTGTGAAGGAAGGAAGTAGATGAGAAACAGTATTATCATATTAAGCTTTTTTTTTTTAAAACAAAAGTAAATGCAACGTAGTGGAGGTGAAGATGACGACATTTACCCTGATAGACATCATCCATTGCAGCATAGTCTGCTATCGGCTCATCAGCCTGGAAGGAAACGATGGAATGAATGTTTTGGATTAAAAGGAAAAATATGTGTAATCACCGTGGAGATGATGTGACGGGAGTCAGGAGCTGCAGCGGTGCAGGTTTCTATGTAATAATCTAAGTAGGACGTACCTTTAGACAGACGATGCATTCGGGGATGACGCCCAGACTACCCAGTGTGGCCGAGTCGTCCGTCAGACTTTTTCCATCGACGGAGAGGTTCTGGTCAAACGGCGCCACGGAGAAGGCGTGCATAATCTACAGGGTCACAGCAAAGTTCGAGTACAGTAATCACAATACTTCTATATTACAATCAGTTCTCGTTAGGGGCTTCTACATACCTGTGCACAATTACACATCCTGTAAAAAGCTGTTTATGTGGACAAACGTTCACTCCATCCTCAAGATGTCATGAACCACTTACTCTTTCACGTTCATTTTAAAGGCTTCAGGCTTTGTATCCAGCCATCCAGTACCGTATCCCGTCATCATTTTGGAGCTCTCACCTGTATTTTCAGCTCTTTAAGTGTCTGATTAGCTGAAACGATGAGTGCCTTCTCTCCTCGGAGTTTCCTGTGCCGGGTGCTTCTCCTGATTCCACCTAGTTTGGTCATGTTGGTCACAGGGACTGCAGCCACTGATGCTGTGCTGCTGCTGTCATCCAACTTTAGCCGCTTTGCACCATCTTGAGACTGAAAGGAAGCGATGTGATTATTCGCTATTTAGGGCTGACGACGCCTCTGTTCCTCATCTTTGACAACAACAACAACAAAAAGTCACTTAACTATCAGGACAGTTCCAAGAAAGAAGTCTTAGATAAAACCAAAAATGATCAAACTTGACGGTAATCTGTGTGTCCCGCTACTCTTATTAGTTCTACATGTTTCCGTCAGCTGTTATTCCAACTGCTAACGGACTTTTGATACTCCTCATCCTACTGGTATTATTACCTCCTTCAAAGAGGTTATGTTTTCTGTTTGGTTTGCTTGTCAGCAGGATTACGGAAAAACTACTGGCCCAATTTTCATGAAACCTTGTGGAAGGATGTAGCACAGGCGATGGAAGAACCCATTACATTTTGGAGTAGATTGGCCTTGGCGGAGGTCTGCAATCTCTGAGTGCCCTTCTAGTTATTACTTTGTTTTTTGTAGTTGTTTGTTTTTCATTTATTCATACTGCACACATGAGGCACATCAGTATAACCAAGGGAAACCAGAAGCTGTGGTGAGAGAGAAAAGACAACGGCTGCAGCGAAAGAGCACAAAGATGAAACAAATGGATGGTTTAAGTTGTTTTACTCTGTTAATAATGTAAACAAAGGAAATGAACAAGAAATTAAAAAAGAGATTGTACTGCAGCTGTAGCGTAGTTAATGGACTTACCTGGCTGAAGTCTGGGTCTCTCTCTCCATCCACCTTTGGATTTTCTTCCTTCTCCTCCTCTGCCTCAGAGCTGCTGGCGTTCAGCTCCGGAGCCGTGTCCTTTATCATCTATGCAGAGGAACAACAATGGAGATTGTATCAACAACTGAAATCTCATTTTAGACATTATGTTAAAAAAAATACACTTGTCGCTGTTTGGATGACCTAAAATGTCCTTTTTTTTTTTCATACCCTCTGGTCTTCGATGACTTTGCGGATGTAGATGGTTGCTTGGGTGTATTCTCTGAGGTCCCTCTGCTGCTGGAAAAGGAAGCTCTCTCTGCACTCCCAACAGAGATCTGAACACGTAAACATGCACCCACGTCAATATCAAATAAATGAAGGATGGGGAGAACATGGCGCCCTCCACAAAGGAGGAAGATACAAACACAGCCACCCTTTAGGCCTACAGGCAGTGTGTGTTTGATATCTAATGATAGATCTTGAGTAGAGTATTACTTCAGTACATGAAAAAAGTGTATTAAGAGTAAACATTTTGAAACTGAGCTGTGAATATGCGAGGTGAACCATTTCCCCTAACTTTGCACTCTTACCAGGCTGAGTAGTGTACTGAGTGGTGGGCCCGCTTAGCGTGGTCTGTTTGAAGCAGTGGATGGAGATTGGCTGGTCCACGATGAAGAGTCTGTTGATAACTTCCCATTCGCTGGGCCAGAGCAGAGCTACACTGTGCAGGACAAACAGCACAACATGAGACCACCGCAGCGTCCAATAAGTAATACATCAGTCTCTAGTGTCCTGGAAGATTCCAATGAATTGTGTTATACAAGTAGCAAACTCCTTTAAGGAATAATGGTCTGGACACACTGGGCGCGTGAGCAGCGCCTGACGGCTGCCTTGCTGAACTGCTGCATGACTCACGCGTCGGTTGTTCACACCGGCTGCGTTTCTGCTGCTGCTGTCAGCTCTTTCTTTCTACATAGAGTTTGCCTTTTAATGGCCATTTCATTTCATTATAAATGTCATTTATATTTATTTTAGACAGAGAAAGGTTAAGAAACGTGTGGTAATTTGTAAATAATAGTAATAATCCACAATTAAAACCCTGTACTATATTCATTCATGGAGCTCTCCAAGTCACTGCATGTTCTACAACACTGTCCTGCAAACATTTCAGAATAAAAGCCTTGTGTTAACAAATGAAGGAATTATTTCCACAGAAAAAAAAACAGGCTTTTATTTTGAAATGAAAGAATTAAGTGTTGATTTAAAAATAAATCTTTACTTTTTTTCATGTCCGTGACATATTCTACAGATATGTAGACATCAAAACTGTAGTAATGTTGCTGGTATGATGCCAATAAACTGTCAAAAGAACATATATATATATGCCAATGAAGCCCCTTTAAATATATATATTATAATGGGTTTTGGGGTTTATTATTATTAGTATGGGTTACAATAGACAGTGAAGTTTAATTGCTGTTCCAGATATTTTTTTATCCTGTCAGCAGTATAATTCTCAATGAAAAACAATTTATCTGAAATGTTAGAAGGATTTCTTTCGTAGGTGAAAAGCAACAAGGGCGTTAAATAAGCAGAACTCACTGTTGTGCATCTCCAGTGGTGAGGGACTCATAGGTGAACATGAAGCCTCCATGGGGACAGAGCAGCAGAGTGTTGCCCACATTAGACACCGGAGAGGATTTAGTGGGCCTCCTACAAAACGCACACACAGACGGGAGAAAAATGACCAGTTGAAAAAGGTTAACACGCAAGTTTTACTGCCAGTCATATTGAACATCATCAGGAACGGGCCAACTCAGAAATGGAAGGGTCAACCTTAATGCTAACTAAATCAATGACTGGTTTTAGTCATTAATGACACACATCTGATATTTATGCCAAATGAGTCTTTTTTACTCACTCCTTTCATGGAAGGCTGACCCTCTTCTTGAGTTCGCTTTATTTTGACAATGTGACAACAAACACAGTGACACTATTTTGTTCTTTTATGTGTTTCTTGAAACAAACATACCTGATGAATTTTCTCCACTCGTCCACAAAAAACAGAGGGACTATGTAAAGTACATCTGTGCCCTGGGGAAACAAAAATGACAATTACCAACATCAGCCACCGTGTTCTGAACAGATGCATCACATTACAAACACTAGTAACATTTGCATTGCGGAACATGAAACAGCAAATCTAACAAACTATCCAGTCCAGCACTCGGCTTTAGGCGTGCATGATGGGAAATGTGGGCCGTCGCTATCGCTACCGCTCTCAGCACTGGCAGAGTGTGCATCACAGCTGAGCAGGACCGACCGTGGCGTGACTCACGCTCAAGCCTGCCGTGTCTGTTGCTCGTGGCCGACTGCGCACAGGTCGCACATTATGCCTGACTTCCATCAACATACTGACAGCACCACGGGGAGAGTAAACACTTTGGATCACTGCTACGCTTTTGCTCTATTCATAAAAGGACAGATGTGTAACAATTAGGGGGGGATCTATTGGCAGAAATGGAATATAATATTAATAGCTATGTTTTCTTTAGTGTGTAATCACCTGAAAAATAGGAATCGTGTTTTCGTTACCTTAGAAGGAGCCGTTTATATCTACATAGGGAGCGGGTCCTCTCCACGGATTACGCCGTGTTGTACCGTCATGTTTCTACAGAAGCCCAGAATGGCTTGAGTCGACAACGTTACTCACTCCGGCCGCCGCCACACTCTCTCTCTCTTGCTTCAGCACTCACTTCCCATGTACACACACACACTATTAAGTACTGGCTCTGCTCCAAATGACCTACGCTACTCTAATGTCCGGTTCAGACTACACAATATCAGCCCGATTATAGTCCAACACGACCGTCGTAGGGTTGTCGACTCGGATCGGGAACGATAAATGAGTGTCGTGTGCACCAATCGATCGTTTTATCTCGTGTAGTGTGTCATAGTAAACGACAACCGCTTTTTTTGCTTTCCACGACGTGTTCCGTCACGGCAGTGAATTTGACCAGCTCAGCACAGATGCACACAGCTGCAAACAGAAGCACATGGCTACTTATTATGCAGAATGATGTCATCGAACCTTCCCAGCGCAACTGCTGCCGGACCTCGCGGTAGGATACACATTCTAGGTTGTGTCACCACCGCCGTTGCGTCTTTGCGCATGGAGCATCCCGTTGCGCGACCTCTTTCGCTTCTCCCTGTGAATTATATTTTTATTGTTTTCCCCCTGGAGCCTCGTGGGCCCCTTTACATGGTCGGGCCCGGGGGGGCTTGAGCCCCGGTAAGCCCGTATAATAAGACGGCGGTGCCGGGAGAGTGTGTATCGTCGGAACAGGGGACCGATGTGTAGTCTGTCATGTCAAGAATTTATGACTCTCAATCGTCTAATCTGACATAGTGACCATCGTAACCGTCAAAAATATCATAGTCTGATCCTGGCATTACAACAACCGGCTCTAGAGAGGTCCCTTCGCTTTTTCATGTCAGCCACCGTAGCTCTCCTACACACTTGGCACATGGGAGAGGCTTCGGTTGGCTGCAATCTCAACCTCACCGCTAGATACCACCAGATCCTACACACTGTTCCTTTAATGGACATTAGGGCCTCTTCTTCAATAACTGCATTGGAGTGAAGAGGTTCCATGACTCTGGCAGACAGTTCGGTGCTTGGCTTCGTGTCTACCTGAGGCCACTTGGCGAGTGTTGGCCGGTTCTTCTCATTGAAGAGGTTGGGCAGTTGGTTCTTCTGGTCCAGGGCCATCATCTTACTCACCGCCTCGTTGTCCTTTTCTTCCTGCTCTAATGTCTGGACACACAAAGAAGGACATGTTTTAATTCCACAGCTAACCCAGTGGTTCACCCTATTAAGCACATCTAACAACTGTGGATGCCGTGACTCATTATTCCATGTGCCTGCTGTCTGACTATAGCTTTCATCAGTTTGGGTTGATTTATAGTTCCAAGTTAAGGGGCTTACAGGACATCAACAGAGCCTTATGCACATACAGTAGCTCAAAAATGTAACTACACATCAGGTCATACATGGAGAGCACAATAACTGTTATCGGTCAGCTTGTTTTCTCCTACAAGTTTCTGATGCTGGTGAAGCCAACAGTTAAAGAAGTCTCTTCTGCAATCGCTGCTCTCTATCACAGTGAATCAAAGAACATAAACAGGATTACTGCAGCTATTCACGGTGCCCACTGTCACTCTGCATCACAAAGTGAATCAAAGATTGTAAACACCATTATATAGTGGAGTATAGGTCTGTGTATCGGCAAGGATCTGGCGATACGATACGTATCATGATGCAGGGGTTATGATTCAATGTATTGCGATACAATAACAAAGGCGATATATTTTGCGATTCTTTAAAACTAATTTTCGGAAAACTGTGATAGTATAAAGAACACATCACCATATGCATAAAATAAAATCTTACTTGTTGTTATGCAATTAGAACAGTGGCATCTGCATTTGCAATTATTCACAGTCCCTGTTAACACCAAGATCAGAGCGCTACTTTGAGAGGGCACATACACTGAGAGGACGCATCTCTTTGCAAATTAAATAACGTATTGACTGAGTTCATCTTAGCGTGTTAATTATTAATTAGAAATCCACAAAACAAAAAGAAAGAAATCAGTGTGGTGCAACTCTGGATGGTTTGTCAATGTCTACTCACCAGGCACTGCTGACAGGACTCTTGGATTTGGGTGAATTCTGGGGCTTTGGGGAAGTATTCCCTCAGCTTGATCCAAACTTCAGAGGATACCAGCTTCCGTTCAGTCTCTAAAATACTCAGACTCCCTACAGCAAGAACAAATCAAAGAAAGATTAAACTTTGTCAACATTTCTGTTTCAAAATTGTACAATGCCATTGTTGGGATGGGACATTACCATGAGTGCAGACAATGTCTTCATTGAAAGTCTTCATCTCGTCCTCGTTGCCCTCTGAGAGCTCTGGGCCGAACTCTATGATCGAACAAGAAGAAACCGAGAATGTTAACGTTCACAGTCCATAGGAGATGTTAGTTGAATTTAATAATTGAATTTAATAGTAGTAACTACATACAAGGCAGATGCAGAAACAAAATCACATCTCTTACTCCTACCTTTGCTGTTGCAGTGTGGTCCCTGTCCATTGGTCTGGCCATTGCTGTGTTTGGTTTCATGTTCATCCTCCTCTAGCTGTTCTAAAGCCAACTGCCTCCAGCTACGCAGAGATGCTTTGCCCACCCAGTAGCCCTCACCACTGAGAGAGAGAGAGAGAGAGAGAGACACAGTGATAAATACTAGGGCTGTCAAAGTTAACGCAATAATAACGTGTTAATTCAAATTCTTTTTAACACCACTAATTTCTTTAACGCATTAACACAACTTGCAATTTTTAATTAACCTCTTAAAGATCCAACGGGCTGCCGTCGCTATTTGATTTTTCGGAGGCTGAATAATAACGTTAGATGACGCGTGGTGTAATGTTACGTTACCCTAAAAGATAGCAGTAAGATTGCTGCCATGACTTTTACGTAAAAGACTGGCTATTAAAATACAATTTGATCTAAACTTGACTTGATGCACCACAACGCCACAATCCATTAACCCAACTCGTCCTGAGAGTGTTTACCTGAGCGTGCGTTTGACCAGGTTGGTGATTTCCTTGTAGTCTTCATTGAGCTGGTTCTTCAGCCGCAGCACTCTGCATCGCTGGCCAACACACTCTCTACACAGAGAGGAGCCTGAACAAAACACACAGGAGTAGGATATGTAAAAGATGTAGAAGACAAACATTGTGGTCTTAGGAGCAGTCAGGATGAGACACATGTCTAGGGATTGAGATATGATTTGAGTACAAAGTTGCTATCGGACTGCAAACAAGAGTATTTCCTGAAATGACAGAAATACAGGTAAGTCAACTAGTGATGTTAATGATTATTCAGTGATTGATTAATCACAGTTAACAATTTGATTGATCAAGATCAACAAACTTGCTTTTGAACTAACCACTTCAGTTTGCTGAGGCTGCTGCTTCTTTAACTATTCCTCTCAGTATTATCAATTGCATCATATATAAGCCAAATTTATTGTGTTATAGCAAACAGCCTCCACAGATAACCCATCCTTGACCATGTAGATATGCTCACATTCTAAAATAAAAACCTCTAGGATTTAAAGCTTCAGTAGGAAGTGTATCTTTGGCATCATTGGGCAAAAATCCCATAATAACCTTTCAGCATATTGTAATTCAAGTGTTCTGAGAGATAACTAGACTTCTGCTCCTCCTCATTGCTCTGTTTTCAGACTTTAGAAAATCTAGCCCGTGACGGGAGACTTTGACCAATCACAGGTCATTTTATTGAGAGAGCGTTCCTATTGGCTGTGCTCCGGTCATGTGACCGGAACTTGGCGTTCCTTCACCAGATTTCACAATGGCGGCGGCGTCACAAACTTTCTCATTTTACAGCTAAACCGTACACTACAAGATGATTCTGAAAACATCTGAGGAGAGAAATAGGCATTAACGTAACAGAATATTGATTCATATTTGATCAGCGCTGCCTAGTTTGACCGTTTGGTCGGAGTTTCGCAAGTGATTGACAGCCGGCTCTCATAGACGGCAGCTGGACAGCAGACCTCAGATCAGCTCTTACTGCTTGTTTTCCTCCGGTCTGTGAAATCTTGCAGATGCCGTTAGGAGAAACGGAGGACACAGAGGCACATGATTTTTTTCAGGTTACCTGTTTCATGTACTACTGTCACCATATAGCGACCGTTTATAAAAATAACTTTTTTTAATCATATTTGCTCCACTCTCGCCTACTTCAGCTTTAATTGTTGTCAGTAGATGACGCATATTTTCTTTCATTGATAAAGGGATTTATAGGCTCTGATAACAGATAGGGTTTGAAGGGTGCACATCGTTAGAGATGCACCGATCGATCGGCTGCAGATCAGTGTCATATTTCCGATTTATACACGTGTGCAGCTCCCGCATGATAGTTTTGCGTTGGCACACAGCGGCACAAACAGTAACGTCACACACACACACACACACACCACATATCGTTGATGTGGAAGTAAGATATTACAGAGGGAATTATGACCTGTTTAACGTGCTAACACTAACGTTAGCTCTAAGCAGCTTATAATATAGAATTAATTAAAACTACTAATGCAAAGATTAAAAAAAAAAAAAAATCTAATTATGTATTTCAATAAAAATACAATCATTCATTTCCTCATCATTTGAATTGTGTGGTTTTATGCAAATAACCACTGTACAACAGTAACAATAGCAAAGTAAAAGGATAACATTTAGAATTTTTGGCGATTAACGATGACTTTTGGGACGGTTGAAAATATTTTTCGGGACGGTTCCGGGAAAAAAATTAGTCTGGAGCCTTGCTGTCATTTATAGTTCTTAGAAATCGGAAATCGGCAAGTCAGACTTTTAAAAAATCGTAAATTGGAATCGGCCAAGAACATTGCAATCGGTGCATCTCTACACAGCGTGTTTACTCTGATGTCATTTATGTCCTACAGGAAAGCCTTCGAGTGCGAGCCTAGTGTTATAATACAGGCTCATTCTTTAATTCTCAAGCGTACCTCGAACAACTGTGAGGATGTTTAAAGCTATGCAAAGTCGATTGCATGCGTACATATTTGGTTTGATGATTTTTCAGACATTTTTAGAGTGTTTTAAAATAGGGATCATTGTGATACCTACTTCTGTGTAACTATTGAATCGGAAGCACTAAAACTCTAAAGTTTTTGCAGAAGCTCATGATTTGAGAAGAGCCCGACACGCTCTGGTTTCGACTGACCGTCCAGCCTCGGTCCTCCGCTGTAGCGCTCGTAGAGGAGCTCGGCAGCTTGCAGGGAAACCCTCTTGGAGTCTCCCACCTTGTCTGGGTGCAGATTGCCGTGAGAGCAAAGGAAGAGGGAGTTGTCGATCTCTTTTGTGGCGGTGGAGTCCTCTAGCCACTTCTTCAACCAGTCCAGGGGGATGAACTCGTACGACTCGCCTGAGGAGGGAAAGAAGAGAAACGCATCAAACATAAAAGAGACACGGGATCTCTCGTTTTGATTCATTAAATCCAGGCTCATTCAGTGATAACATCTGCTTTTCTGTATATAATCCCTCACATATCCATATATAAACACAGTAAGTATGGAAATTGTATGGAATCAAATACAACTACTAGTTTGACCAACACCTGACTTCTTTTGTAACTCTGACACTGCAAACTGTTGATATCATTCTAATACACAACATCAAGACACAGTATCTGCTTCTGGCAAAAATCCCAAACTGTCTGTAGTTCAGTAGGGTGTTGTGTTGTACTTGCAGTATTACTACAGACAGGGGGAGCTGTTGTACAACTTAAGCAATATCCCCCTATCACTATGACTGTCCCCTTTGTTACACCGTCTATACTAAAAGTTACATCAGACATGTACACTCTCTTTAGTGGTTCTGTTAAGTGGACTGTGAGTGATTAGGGAATGTTTTTACCGACCGTCTCTTGCGGGTAAAAGGTCGTAGAGCTCCTTCACCTCCTCATGCTTGGCTTTGCCCTTATCCACGCTCTGTTTTCTCATGTGGGCCATCTCATTGCACCACTCCTCAAACTTATGGTTGTCTTGGTCCACCAACCTCTGAAGGAAGGCTGGGAGCCAGGACAGAGGGACAGAGACAAAAGAAACCATTAGACAAGGCGACACGGACCCGGATGAATTTTTTTACTTTCAAACCACATTTCTCAAGACATGTCTTAAAGGTCCCATATCGTGCTCATTTTCAGTTTCATACTTGTATTGTATGTTTCTACTAGAACACGTTTACATGCTATAATGTTAAAAAAAAATCTTTATGCTTCTCATATAGTCGGCCTGAATATACCTGTATTTACTCTCTGTCTGAAACGCTCCGTTTTAGTGCATTTCAACGGAATTGCGTTGCTAGGCAACATCTTGGGTGCGTCTTTACTTCCTGTCAGCTGATGTCATTCACATACACTGCAGCAGGAAATAAACTGGGACACATCTAGAATGTTTACGTTTAAAACTGTGAAATGGTCTAAATATTGTAGATTTGTGACATCACTACTGGACAGAAATCCTGACAGCTTGTTTCAAAAGCACAGTTTTTCTGAATACGGGCTGTGTGTATTTCTCTGTAGATTGAGCGTTTTGATACTTTCACAGTATTTTATAAAGCACTTAAACCTGCTTTATGATATGAAAGACATGAAAAATCTCACTTTTTACAATATGGGACCTTTAATTCCTTGATACAAACAAAGACAGTAACCATAAGAGATCGCTGCTTCCTTGTCTGGCTGCCATTTTTGTTTGCGTCAAGGATTAAGGAAACATTACACAAAGCATGCTAAATGTGAAATTAGTCAAAATTCTACTTCTCTCACCTGGCACCTCGACGTTGGTCCAGGTGGGATCTAAATTCTCCTCTTCCTGGATCTTATACACCAGCATGTAGGCATTTCTGGAGCAGTGGTAGCCTTTACTGCACTTTGGCTTTCGTGCCTGGGACTTCACTGTCTCAGCTAGGGACCAAGAAGACCAAGAAGGAAGAGCAGCAACTTTGAGAAAAGTGTATACATTTACAGACATGACCCTCAGGTGGGGAAAAGGTAAGACTCTTTAACTTGTAATTCTTTATTTGACCAAAGCACCGTCATCATGCTGACTATCCATTTTCAACAAATACATTTCATCTGTTGTATATTATAGAAGATTATTCTACATTAAAATACTGGATAACAATAAGACTGCTAGAACATAACACTACATAAGGTAGCTAAGGATTTCAGGAAGGTGGAACTATAGAGTCCATTTAGTACTACTCACCAATGTCCTCCTCGATGCCAAGCTGCAGCTTCTTGCCTTCCATCTTCTCGATTTCCTCATCGTTGAATTTGTACCAGTCGCCGGTACGAGCGTCCTTCACGTGGGCGATGTAGTGGCCCGAGTAAGCACTGATGCCCCGATGGATCAGCACCGCGCTCAGTTCATAAACACACTTCTGGTCTGGAGAAACAGTCCGTCCAAAGACGCACATAATATATCAACATGTTCACCTTTTCAAAGAGTCATCAACAAAAAAAATGTCTGCTGTTGCTTGGGGATAACATGTACTACAGTCAAGCAATAATAATACATATTTAGCAAGCAGTGAACTCGTTGTGACAGCAATTCATCACCCACATTAAGGTATCACGTTTTCCCCCCCTGAGGACTATCGAAAATGTCCCTCTTGCTCTCTGAATTCAAAGGACTTGCTCTGAGTCCTTTAAATTAAAGGGACTGTTTGTAAGAATCAGAAATTGCTTGTTAACAGCGACACCTGTGGCCGTTAAGTCAACGAAAGGTCAGCGTCTTGTTGCTCGCGCTTTTGCTCGCTCTACATAGACATGAGCGAGCATCGCTCAACACAGTGAGGCGACACACGTCAGCTAAAAGCACAATATCACTCTATATTTCACCTGCTTGGCAGTAATGTAAGCTGACCAGACGAAGGTCTCTCCATGAATCAATGCTGATCCTAGTGTTGGCTTTTCCTGCTTCAGCCTCCTGACCGCGGTCAGAAGGAACAGCGGAGACATCGGAGTTTTGGTCGGAGACGATAACGTTTCTCGCTCCGGAGCCCCGTCACTTCAGGAAACAAGACACGGGAAACCTCTGTTGGTCTGGAGGAGCTGCAGCATTTAATTCTGCTCAAACGTCCACTGTACATTCACTAGATATTCTCAGAGCTAAACTAACTCTTCTGCAGTGTGGAGTGTGCGCGCATGCACGCGAGAGGTGGAGCGAAAGAGCGAGAACGCGAGAACGCGCGCGGTGTGTGAGGGAAGGCAAGCAGGCAGGCAGAGGAGCAGAGACTCCGGTCCTGGAGACCAAAGCTACGGTCTCCCCCGCGTCCTCCGACCGCGGCCAACACTGTTTTGCAAGACGGGCTTCACTAGATACAACTTTGCGGTTTTGGTGCTTCTGTGTAGTTTGTGTTGGAGTCTTGTCTGAACAGCGTAGCCACACGCGAGCGCGCATTGGACACCGACACCGCACTGATTTATACGTGTAAGAAGTTATAAACAGTCCCTTTAAATTAAAAGAGAGATAAAAAGAGTAGTGCATGTATAGCTGACACATGTCAGCATCCACTGACTTTTAAGGGAACGTGCAGAATGTGTGTGTCTGTGTGTCACAAAGATTCATACTGCTAATACCTTCTTTTCCTTCCAAGAAAGGCCCCATGTCCAGCTGCTCTGGAAAACTGATAAAGGTGTTGAGCTTCTTCTTGTGGCCTGTTTGTCTGCGGAAGACAACATGCTTTAGTAAACCTCTTCTTCTCATAACCAGTTGAAAGTATACACTGATATAGCATCAGTATATGATGATATGATGATAATGAGGGGCCAGTATTACAGTACAGACCTATCAAAGACAAAGCGCATGAGCTGCAGGTTGAGGGTTGGAGGAATGCTGTGCAGTCTGATCCTTCGGGTGGCGCTCTGTTTAGTCTGACAGCTCTCGCAGAAGTAGCGGTTCTCCCCATCCAGCTTCTCCTCCTGCAAGGTGTAGAGCAAGGCACAGCAAAGGGTAACCATTGTGAAAAAAAACAAAAAACACACATGTTAAGACATTTTCAGGCGCAGTAATTCAACTTTGGGGCACGAGAAAATCTCATTTTAAAATTGGACAGATGAATTGTGTCATTGCTCCGCCTCCAAACTCCAGCAAGTACAAGCCTGCTTCAATCTCGTCACAGTTTTTTGCCTCGACTGCTGCTTGACATTTAGCATTAGTTTAGTCTATAACTTTAGAGTGGGTGTTGGCACGACATGAACAGTTGCGGGAGGGCATTGAGTAGCATTTGTTTAGCAGAGCATTAATGTGTTTGTTTGCAGTGCCATATCTTTGACTCTGGTCCGAGCCGCCGTAGTGTTTGTAATGCCCTGCTGGATGTTTGAGAGGTCGGGGCGATGGGGAACTTTCCCAACCTTTTTGTGACATTTCAGGTGGTTGTAAAAAAGAATTAGTCGTGTTACTTTTGCTTGCAAAGTAACATAGGTTGCTTTTGACTGTCATCACTGTCTTTGAATCCAGCTCCACACAGCAGACTGCACAACTTTTTATGGTACAAGCCATGCAGCGGATGTCCCCGCTAATTAATACAAACACAGTGGAAATGTCCCATAAACATGAGATCGCATAGAGGCCCGAATTATAGGGAATACCTTCAGGAACTCTGTGACACACTCTGTGAGGTTCTTGTGGCCCTGGATGTTCAGCTCCAGCTCGTAGAATCGGGACGGCAGCGCAGATGATCGTCCACACTGGTTGCAGCTGGAAAAACAGCCAAACCAAGATAACAGATTTACACCACAGCATAAAAGATGGCTCTTTGTATGGGCTAAAATGATTTTGTCTATGGAGTCATTATTACAGTAATGATGAGTTTTCAAATTTCAACTGGAATGATTTCAATTCAATCTGGTGTGAGTTCTGAACTTCCATTTTTATCTGGCTCAATACTTATAATCACTTAACTCTTCTTATAAAAATCAACCCTAAAAATAGCTGTATGCCTCTGCATGATTCTGGTCCAAATCCAAAATGATGGCTCTAATAAAAACAGAGCCTTTACTAAACCAAGCCATATAAAAATACCTGGTGTCTAGCTTCCCCCGGATAACATAACAACAAGGCTTCCATCTCCCTCAAGAATGTTAAATAAATGGCTGTTAAACCGGATTTCACTGACTGGCACCACTTCTGATTAAAGTGTTACACAACCAGACAGCATGAGTTTAAAAAAAACAAAAAAAACAGCACATCTCTCTGAGCAACAAGAAAACTTCTCCTTCCCTTCCCTTCCCTCGGCGAGCCTACACGTTCCTGTACTCCATATTATTGCATTCTCAGTCTAAAAAGGAACTTGTAACACATCCAAAAGTAAATGTCCTTCATCCAAAGAATCATTTACTTATTTTCATGTGAAAAACTGAAAGGCCAACCTATACTATAGTCCCAGTTCTAAGCCAAGGCCTGACACCTCACTCACAATGTGAGTCAGCTTGAATTTTTGGCTGCCAAAGTGACCAACGCTGGGATTCGGCCGCGCTCCGGCTGCAACGCGGTTTTGTTCCGTCCTCCTCGTGGCGTCATACTACACCGAGGTAGAATGTTTTGCCTGCCCGACTTGCAATTTCATTGATTTGGTCATTTTTCGTGGATATTTGTGCTTCTACCAGTAGGCTATGTAGTTAAATGGTTTATTTTTTGTCTGTTTTAAAAGGTACTCTATGTAAGAATCAGAAATTGCTTGTTAACAGCGACACCTGTGGCCGTTAAGTCAACGAAAGTCAGCGTCCTGTTGCTCGCGCTTGTGCTCGCTCTACATAGACATGAACGAGAATCGGTCAAATCTAGTGAGGCGACACACGTCAGCTAAAAGCACAATATCACTCTATATTTCAGCTGCTTGGCAGTAATGTTAGCTGACCAGACGGAGGTCTCTCCATGAATCAATGCTGATACTGTGTTTCCTGCTTCAGACTCCCGTCTTCTGCAGTGTGTAGTGTGCGTGCATGCACGTGGGAGGTGGAGCGAGTGAGAACGAGCGCGGTGTGTGAGTGAAGGCAAGCGGTAAGGCAGAGGGGCAGAGCAGCATCGACTCCGGCCCTGGAGACCATAGCTAAAGATGTGTGGTTGTAATGATGTGATACGATCAGGAGTCTGCAAAGGGAGTTTATTTTGAAAAATGACCGGATGCTCTAGCCATTCCACTTCCTGCCTGGCTCGATCTTTTTTAGCGATTTTTTAGCGGAGCAGAGTGGAAAGCCACTTTCTACTTCTCTCAATTCTTCCCTGCAACAAAGCTGAATATAAATTTTCCTCATCTGCATAAATATCACACACCTCTTTGTGATTTGTTCAGAAATGTGAAGAAAAATTCATCTCAATTTGGCCTCTGGTTGCCATAGCACACAGTTAACGAAATACAAATTGTGACCATTTGAGGAATCTGATGTTGAACACTTTATATCATGTCACTTTTTCAGTTAAATAAAAACTTGTGTCACGTTTGAGTGGTCTTACACAGTAACGTAGGAGAACTGTCCACAGAACTGCCGCTGGATGACATTCTGCAGGTTGGGGTTCTTCTGCTTGGACAGCGTATCCTCCAATAGAGACAAGAAGAGCTTTGAAAACTCCTGGGCATCCTGAAAATACAAGGTATGAATTTAATGCACTGTAAAGAAACCAAGTCTCCACTAATAAACATGCTGGCACTCCCATTCTGTGTGTTGATTCTGCTGTGCCATCCTGAAATTAATAGTTGGTTATTCATCTAGTTGATTACTTGAAAATCAGTTCTTTGACAGTTGGTCCACTTTCAAGACATTACTTTCTGTTTTTTTCGCCCCAGATCAGGTCTCTACCGTCATCTCCCAAAACCTTGATTCATTGGCCGCAAAGACAGTTATTCAGTCCTGCTACTTCCACTTGAGGAACATCGCAAAAATACGCCCACTGTTATCCTTTCAGCGGTTGGAAACGGTTGTTCATGCCTTTGTGTCCTCCCGCTTAGGCTACTGTAATGCTCTTTATTCCTGCTTAAGCCAAGGCGCGAGTACCCGGTTACAGTTGGTCCAAAACTCTGCAGCTAGACTATTCACTAAGACCTCATCTCGCTCTCACATCACCCCGGTTCTGATGTCACTTCACTGGCTTCCGATTAGATTTAGGATTCAGTTCTAGACCCTGCTCCTCGTCTATAAGGCATTGAATAATCTTGCTCCTGCTAGTTGTGCCCCGTTCGAGACTGATAACACGAGGGTGACTGTTCGTTTTCTGTCCTGGGTCCCAGGCTGTGGAACGGTCTCCCCCCGGGGGTCAGGTCACTCTCTGGAGTGTTTTAAGTCACAGCTAAAGACTTATCTTTTTTCTAAGTGTTTCTATGCTTAAGTCATGTGCTGTATTTTAAGTTGTGATGCTGCTAATTGCTGTTATATTGTGCTTTTTCCTCCTGTCGTAATTTTTTGTGTTGCACTCATCTTTTGTTCTTTTACTTTGTAACCTAGGTTTTGAAAGGTGCTATATAAATAAAATGTTAATTACTTACTTAAGGCTCTGGTAACTTCTGATGAGTGTTATTTTTGACCATTCATGTATCGAAGCAATATAATGCAGAGTTCTACAGAGTCACGTAAGTGAGAAAATTCTGAACAAAATTCTCACAATGAGGAAACACCATGAAAATGAGACCCTAGTGAAATAAATATCCGCAATCATCTTTCAACAAACTGTGAAACCAGCCCTGTATTTCTCAATCAAATTTAGGATAGTTCCCCAGGTTTCATGTAGTGATTTACCTGCTGCTGTCCTGTGTCCAGGCCCAGTGCTTTGACCAGCCCTGTAGGGTCGATGTATTTTCTGTTGCTGTTCTGCAGGAGTGCGAACAGATATTGCAGATGCTCACAGATGGACTCTGGCTCGTAATCTGAAAAAGACAGAGACGTCTGTGTGAGAGGATGAAATGCTTTCATCATATAAAAAAGTTTGCAGTGTCATGCCAGCCTCAGTCCCACTTTTCACACTTTCCAATATGTAAGTGGGCTGTCAAATCATTTTAAAAATATTTGAGAAAAACTCTAGATTGCCAATTCACATGAACAAATTATTAAAGCCACCAACAACACGGTGATCATGATGTTTAGTTCACTGTTATTACTTCCTACAAGACAGCAGTTATTGCTCCGTTTGTTTGTCTGTCCGTCAGCAAATTTGATCAAAAGCATACGATCGGGTTACACTGTTTGTGTAGCGATGAGCCTTTGGTACAAAGCACAACTAGATCAAGTTAGCAGTTGGCCAGATTTAGGAATTATTGGTTTACAAAATAATATAATCAAAATAACCAAATTTGATATAAATGTATGTTTATGATTTATTTGGGTATAACATCTAGTGGGACGTTGTTCTGTATTGGTGGAGCATCCGCTGCTTTAATTTGTGCAAAAATGTTAAACAATCTAATGAATATTATACTTGTTTGGGTTATGTCATGTTATGTTATTCTAGTTGGGTTTAGACCCAACCAGAATCCTTTCAGAACGTTCAATATTGCATCATCCTTATACAATAAATCAGCATTTTGGTAAAAGATTTGATCAATTCTGAATTTGCCTTGTTTAGACATATTATGTCTACAACAATCTTGGATTTGTGTAGACATTTGGCACTAATAAGTACTGAGCGCATGGTAAGAAAGCCTGAATCTGACTGATAACAGTGGAAGCTGGCGATACATGCCATACTTAAAGTGTATGCACAAAAAAAGTGAAAATACTGAAATCAAATCTCAAATCTGGCTTAACATGCTGACTTAAACCAGGAAATACACAAACATAAAGAAGCACCCCCCCCCCGTATTTTTTCAGTTATACCTGACTCAATATTGTGTTCCTGTGCTCGGGAATTGTGGCACTGATAGAGGCTCCTACGCAGCTCCAGGTTGTGGAACCACACTTGCAGGAATGTGTTGACGTAACATGTTGCACCCAGGTTGGTCAGGCCAACAAATGTGTTCTGAAAGGGGGCAGAAACAGAGAGAGGCAGAAAGAGAGAGAGTTGATCAGCGGTCTCTTTAGATATTCTTCCATCTCTGGCCTTCTGATAACTTCTCAGGACTTCAGCAGTCCACCGACAACAGATGTGTCATCTAAGAAAAAAAAAGACAGGGGAGGAAACAGTTTGCAGGATGTGTGGCCGTCTGACCGATTAAAGAAATACCTTGTCTCGACGCTCAGAATTTGGGTCATCGATATTGTGGAAAGCATTTTCATCAATATCCCCAAGCCACGCCTGTTCACCAATACCCACAAGACAGTTGGGATTCCCTTTGCAGTTCCTCCTGCAAAGAGCAAGGCATGATTAGCAACCATGACTGTTCCAATACAAACTTTAGAAAAACAATGTAACTGCATCTGTTTATTATGTGGAGACAAAGGTCATGTCAAAACTCCTTCTACACATCTTAAGTTATGTTCTGCCTACACAGCTACACACCCTTTGCAGTTTCGCTTTCATATATAGTTAGGAGCCACAGATAAAGTTCAGGATCATTAGAAATGTACTAATCAGTGTTGACTGTGATGCCTCCTACCTACCATCACATACATTAGAGCTATTTAGTGGTTATGTCGTGAAGTGTGTCTTCATGACCTTTCAGAAAAGTCTACATAGCTGCCCTACATGAAGGCTTGTCCACAAACAAGGAAACAAATCAGACTTTTGATGCACAATAGCATCTCTCTCTCATTAAGCCCTCAAGTTTAACATCACATTAAACATCTGTTGCTGGTATATTCTTTGCTGGCAACATGTTAACACAAGAGATCAGTTGTCCTAATCATGTTTAGTAGTGTAGGTTGATGTTACCTGCAGGTTCCTCTCTTGCAGGCCGGCAGGTTGACTCGGTATGCTAGCTCGATGTGCTCCTGCCTGATGTCCTCTGGTTTCACCGCTTCCACCCAGCGCCACGCCGCTTTCTCCAGCTGTAAGCGGGGCGCCATGATCCTAAGATGTAACGTGAACCACAGTCAGGTATATAGGTGTAGAAAACAGCAACAACGCTCCGGCCTTTAGGTTTCCTATGATGCTAACATAGCCGGCTAACAGCGGCTACAGGAGTCTCTGCAGGTCATAGCTGGGTTCAACCTGCCGCTAGCTAATGCTACTGAACCTAGCCGGCTAATATTAGCTCACTAGTTCCTCCACTACTCTACTGAACCTGAACAGAGAGCAGATCACACCACACATCGCAACAATAAGTAGAGCAGTGAACTAGACTAGATCTCGACAGACAGTATGTGCAGCTGACGGCTGGAGTCAGGGCTAGCCTCGTGCTAATGCTAGCTAGCATGCTAGCCTGTAGCTCTGCGGAGCGGCAGAGCTAGCTGCTGGTTTAGCCGTCATGTCTCCTAACAACCTCCTAACCATCACCAGCACATTACTAACAGCTTTATTGTGTTAACGTCAAATATCAGCGAACCTTTCATGCGTGCAGCTGCTTCACCAACTAGTATTTCATGTATTTTCACATTTTATTCACGGTTTGTTTTAGATTTAGCGCCCTTGCGTCAATTTATAAATAAATTATTTCTCCGCTCAAAATCAACACGACGTCAACAGAGTGACGTAGCGGACGTCAACATAGTGACGTAGATGACGTTCTCTTTGTTGTGACTGACTGGAGGAGGAATGAGAGCGGTCATGTGAGGCCTTCAGAGGACACTGCTCTGTCCGGATTAACATGAATGTGGCACTTCAGTGCTTTATACTTGTCTTATTCAATAAGGACATTTATTTTCATTTGGCCTACTTTCATTATGAAAAGTGTGTTTTACTTCTATTCATATATATATATATATATATATATAACATTTACATGTATATATATATATATGAATAGAACTAAATCACTTTTCATAATAATATATAATATAATCATCATCATCAATCATCATATAATATATATGTATAGAACATATATACAGGTCATAATAATACAAGTTGAAGAGTCAAAGAACCTGTGAAGCTTTTTACAAATTGGTGACTAACTATGTTGTTAAATGTTAATGACTGATGTAACATACTGTATCTAGTCTGAAGTTTAACTGAAGGGCTCAGCAGAGGCCTATTAAAATGTGACATTTTCGTAGGGTTTCTGGATTTTTTTTTTTAAGTGTTTGTTTGTAATAGCCTATTTGTTATATTTTAATAGCCAAAATAATTTTTCTCTTTAAATTGCAATGGCTATTGTACACATATGCAAAAAGGTGGCTTAATAAATTCTGCTTTTGGCTCCAAAAATAATTTTGCAGTTTCATATGATTTGCCCCAGTATTGTCTATGATTGAAAAAGAACAAACTCTTGTCTCTGATGTTTGCGTTCATAAAAAAGGTTTTGTTTATGCTTATATGTTTATGTTTATTACGACATGTACAGGCAGTGCCATGTTGGCAAGAAAATTCTACATGTGTTCAGACCATGTTAAGATAGGTCTCTTTAGAGCCTATTGCACTCCGCTCTATACTGCCCTCCAGTGGGCCAAGTTTAAAAAGGCGAGCATGCATAAGCCTCAGGTTGCAACAATGACTGCATGCAGATATTAATTTTAAAAACCTAGGTGGTGTAGTGCAAGCGAGCTGTTCTGTAATGCAGGAGTCAGCACTTTACAGGCTCTGTTTAGAAACCTGATGTACAAATTTATATGTCAGCTAAATGATTCTCAGAGTGCTATTATTATGCTACTGTCAAATCCTTGTTTTACTGTTATACGATACCAGTCACCCATATGGAAACATTGGTACAACTGTCTTTAATAAAAAGTGGCAGTTTCTATTTTAATGTATGTATTGTTGTTTGTGTCTGTCAATAATGATGAATTGAATTGAATTGAAATATATATAATCAGCTTAGCTGTGCTATCAATCATTGAGGGACATGTCTCGTGCTGCAGCATTGCACATCTTCAGGCTGTGCAGATTGCTGAGGTGAAGAATGACCCAATAGAATGTTGAAACAGTTGAAATTCACATCTTGTCCATTTCAAGGTTTTAGTGGCAGAAAGTTTGCACATTTTAATCAATTGCATCATTACAAAGAAGCTGTACATAGAGAGCTAATGGCCACATGGTTAGGTGATGTAATCATTATGGCAATATGCTGACTGGATGTGTGTGAGATAATCACATGCAATAATGCTGTGTCAGTGGCCGCCGCTGTTCGCTGGTATTCAGCATGTGAGTTCATGTGCAGTGTAAATTTAAAATATGTTAATTACAGAGAAACAGACAGGAAGTTAGGAGTGAACAAAAGGCCCAGTTATGATGGACAGTTTGATATAACATTTAGGAATTGCCTTTGGCCCACACCACAGCCTGTTGTTTTACCATTTAAAGCGACTTGTTTCATGTATAATTGGAAAATCAAAGTGGGTTTCTAGCACAAAATAAAGGATTACAAATGTAAACTTATGGTCAAGTGGTTCAACTAGTAGGGGAAAGGAAGTAACTGATATGACTGCTTGAACAAAAATGAATGGATGACCATTGATGACCAACTGATTAATATCCTGAAATCCAATATTTGCATGTTTTTTCTTCTCCAATATGAGGATTGCTGCCTTTCTGTTTTAGCTGATGGCTGTTATTATAAGAGTTTACTGTCAAAAATAAATAACCTTGTAAAATAGCCTAATATACATATAAAATGTAGGATTTCTTTATTAGCTTACTGCTGTTTAATTGTTTTCTGTCTTTCTGTTCATTGTTATGATTTGGTGCTATAGGCCTATAGTTAAAAAAAATTATAGCTGATATATAATTAGCTATGTTATTAAAAAAAAATCCAGCCTTTGTTGAATCAGTTGCATATTAAGAAAACATATTGATCAAAACATGCAATGTAGCCTATAACCTACACGGAGTGACATTTGGTGTGAGAAAATAGTCAGTGTGAATATGGTAAATAGAAAAGGTGTCTTCACAGTTAGTAGCTATGACAAGACAGAAAGGAAAATATATTCTGTTGAAATACGTATTAATTTGCGGAATCAATTAGAAATGATTATCATCCCTATTTAGTATTCTCTATTTAGTTTTTATTTATTATTATTCCTATTCTATTTTTTTATTCCTTTATTTCTATTTCCTAACTTCCTCTCTCATTTTTATTTCATTTTTATTTATTTATCTATTTATTTATTCTTTTTCAATTCCTTTTCTATATTTATCTTCTCTTTTCTCCTAATATAAGTATAAATATACATGTTATTTTTCCTCACTGTACATTTATGTATTCTCTGGGCATATGGACGAAAAATATGACTCATTTCTACTTAATGGAACAATGTATGGACAGTTCACGGACTGCCTCCTAAGGACATTTATGACTTAAAGCATGTGATTGTGCTTTACGACTGTACCTGTTGAAAGGAAATAAAAAATAAGTAAAAAAAAAATTATTATCATTATAAATTTAGTGGAGAACAAAATGAATGACAAAGTTTGTTTCAGTTTTACAAAAAGGGGAACAACTTTGTGACTATAACAGGTAGCAGTGCGGTTCCCAGGTTTCCCACGGGTCATTGAATGTAGCATGTTGTGTGACTGACAGGTGATGACTGAGCGAGGTCCCGCCCCCCTGCTCGTGAAGCTCGGCAGCCTGCCTCACAGACAGTCAGGTTCTCACGCGGATACCTCAGCTCCAGTACCTGTACACCTGTACACCGCTCCTCAGGTAAGAACTGCTGTTTATCACACTCTCAGGACTTAGAGAAGTCACTTTGCTGGTATGTTTAAACTGTATGAATACAATTAAGTCGTCTTTGTTCAGAAATATGCCTCTAAGTTCTGTAAAGATGTTTGAAATTGAACCATCAGAGATAAGAAAACTATCTAACTCCCTGCAGGAATGTGCTCGCGCTGTCCGCTGATCTTCTATAGTCTCATCACGTTAAACTCCGTTCAGTAATCTACTGCTTAAACTAGATAAAAAGCACATTTTCTAAACTGTTTGCTGTAGAGTAGTGAGCTATGATTTGGAGTTTGTTTTTTTGTAATCATTAAGGGACAAAACCAGCTAAAGTATATCTGAGCCTCTATCTTTATCATCTCTCAACCCAGCCTATAAGTTACCCCTTGAATTCTGGCTTCACTAAATTGTTTAATTTTAATGGCTTAGTTTTTTTCTTAATAATGGCTCAACTTTAGAAGCAAGCGAACAAAGGATGCCCTGTTCCCCACTGAGTAAAGAGCAGGAATAGAAGTTGAAATTGTAACTTAATTTAGTTTTCTTACAAAATTCAAATGGACTTGTAATAATTGAATTTATCATATAGAGTATGAAGGATTGAGTCAATATACAAAGTGGTTGTGAAATATCTTATATGGTTCTATTATTTTATCACTGTTTTTTGTGTATAATCAGAATGTGACTCAGAGGTAGAGAGGGTTGTCCACCAATCGGAAGGTTGGTGGTTCGATCCCCGGCTCCTCCAGTCCACATATTGAAGTGTCTTTGATCAAGATACTGAACCCTAAACTGCTCCTGAAGGCTGAGCCATCAGTGTATGAATGAGTATTTAGATTAGATCCTGCAACCTTGCATGGCAGCCTCTGTCATCGGTGTATGAATGTGTGTGTGAATGTGTGTGTGTGTGTGTGTGTGAATGGATGAATCGGAAGTCCATTACCAATTAATCTAAAAAAAAATGTGACAATAATTTTCTGAAATAGTAACTTTCAATTTCATAATTTGGCATATCAATGTTCAGATGTACTACCTAATATTGGTGCATTTCAGCAAATATTATTGGAAGGCCAGAGTTCATTGGCCTTTGAAGGCCAGGATTATAAAACGACCCAGTTTTTGTCCTGTCAGGGAATCAGCCGCTAATCTGTTCCCACAACAGAAATAAGGGATGAGCACAGGAGGTGAGGAGGAGGGAGGGCAGGAGGAGCAGCTGGGAAGATTAACTAACCACTGCTTTTTACCTCTCTAATCCTCTGCCTTTTTGAGACTTGTGTAACTGATAGGTACAAATAGGCTTTACTGACCTCAGTCATGGACATGCTACTGTTTATGTAAGCAGAACATGAGGGGAACATGTTGTGGCATCTTAAAGGGTTGTGGAAAAGGGAAGGGTAAGAGGGAAGAGCTTATGACCCCCCCCACTCACATTGTTTATCAGGTGTGTTTGAACATTATGGTCAGGGTTGTAGCCGTGGTTTTAGAAACATTGAGGTCATTATTAATAGAATTTTAAATGTTTAACACAGGGGTCAGCAACCTTTACTATCAAGAGCCATTTTAGGGCAAAAAAAAAAAAAGAAAATCTGTTTGGAGTCGCAAAACATTTGAGCATTGTGATGAAGGTAACACAGTTTATAGTCTAAGTATATAGTATATAAGTCTAATACAGTGAGGGCCAAAGTGCAAATGTACTACGGAGTATTAGGGCCACATTGAGGGAAAAAACATCTGAGATTTCCAGGATAAAGTCATAAATTAATGAGAAAAAAAGTCGTAATATTACGAGAATAAAGTCATAACTTTACGAGAAAAAAGTTGTAATATTACGAGAATAAAGTCATAACTTTACGAGAAAAAAAGTCATAATATTACGAGAATAAAGTCAGAACTTTACGAGAAAAAAAGTCGCAATATTACAAGAATAAAGTCAGAACTTTACGAGAAAAAAAAGTCACAATATTACGAGAATAAAGTCAGAACTTTACGAGAAAAAAAGAAAATTCACGTAAAATTGCTACTTTATAATATTGTGACTTTATTCTCATAATGCTACAACTTTTTTTCTTGTAAACTTCTGACTTTATTCTTGTAATATTATGACTTCTTTTCTGGTAAACCTATGACTTTATTTTCATAATATTACGACTTTTTTCTCATAAACCTATGACTTTATTTTCATAATATTACGACTTTTTTCTCGTAATATTATGACTTTATTCTCGAAATCTCAGCTTTATCTATTTTTCCTCAATGTGGCCCTAATACTCCGTCATACCGTTGTACCATAGACCTACAACAATGATACATATAAATATAAATGAAAATGTAAACAAAAAACATTTATTCATTTCCACTATTTTTTTTAAAAATCCACAGGGAGCCACTGGGGAGGGGGGCTAAAGAGCCGCATGGCCAATGTAATTATTACTTCTATTCAGTTGGATTTATTTTGATTCTTATAAAAAGTATAAATACAGTTCATAAAAGTAACTGATTTAGTTATATGAACGTAAGAGCCTTCCACCAAGATGCTACAATTCACAGAATGAGATTCTTTGAGGGCTAAACTTTAGCTTCCTATGTGAGGGACAGAGACCTGACAGAGTGGCTGCACAGTACTCTGTACTGCAAGGATGTTGTTGAAAAGAGACACATTTATGTGATGCTGATCAAATAAAAAAACATTCTTGGTTTTTAAATCAACGCTGGTGGCTTTCCGATATTAACTTGATGCATGACGATGATGTCGCCGTGTTTTTTAACCCATAAGAAATGTAAATGATTTATGTCATCTGTGCTTCAGGAGTCTACGGCAACGTCAGAGCCAAGATGGGGCGGAAGGAGATCATCTGCAGCTGGAAGAAAAACACCAGCAATATCAAGGATGTGTTTGACTTCAAGGGGAAAATGGGATCGTAAGTAAAGATGGATAAGAGAAAAAAATGTGTGCAAGAAGAGAAGGACTAGCATAAAAGTGTCAAGGTTCACTGACCGTTAATGCAAGTTTTTTAAGTAACTAGTTAAGACAATTTTATACAAAATTGCAAAAAAAAGGTACTTTTGAAGACCATCAATTCACCAGTAATGGTCATTAAGGACAAAGATTTTCTTTGGCTGTTGAATAGATTTGGAAAGAATCTCATTTGGTCAGTCGGGATATGACTTGTGGTCATGAGGGAAAGTGCGGTGACTGCCTCCATCTGCAAGCGTGGAGGTTGGGCCGATGAAACCTACAGCAGATATGGTTGTTTTTTCAAGTCTGTCATGTTAACTGTCATGTCATGGTGTGGGTGGGATAGTCAGCTGTCTACTACTTGTTGCACCCAAGCGGCAACCTCTGGAGCTAACGTGTCCCCCAATCCCCATACACCCCCATGTTAAAATGGCCAACTTTACAGCTGGGTCTGGGCAATATGACGATACATATCGTCAAAACAATATAAAAATGTATATCATATTCATTTTTCTACATCATTTCTATCGTGATATAGACTTGGTCTATTTTTTTTCTTCTATAAATTCACTTAAAGTTTCAGTAGGCAGTATATTTTTGGCATCATTGGGCAAAAATCTCATAATAACCTTTCAGCATATTATAATTCAAGTGTTCTGAGAGAAAACTAGACTTCTGCTCCTCCTCATGGCTCTGTTTTCAGGCTTTAGAAAATCTAGCCATCAGTCAATTTCATTGAGAGAGCGTTCCTATATAAACTTTCTAATTTTACAGCTAAACCGTGCACTACAAGATGATTCTGAAAACATTTGAGGAGAGAAATAGGCATTAACGTAACATAATATTGATTCACATTTGATCAGCGCTGCCTAGTTTGACCGTTTGGTCGGAGTTCACGAGTGATTGACAGCCGGCTTTCATAGACGGCAGCTGGACAGCAGACCTTCAGATCAGCTCTTACTGCTTGTTTTCCTCCGGTCTGTGAAATCTTGCAGATTGAGGACACAGAGGCACAAGATTTTTTTCAGGTTACCTGTTTCATGTACTACTGTCACGATATAGCGACCGTTTTATAAAAATAACGTTTTTTAATCATATTTGCTCCAATCTCGCCTACTTCAGCTTTAAGGGAGTCTGTGCCGGTGTTGCAAGATACAGGAAGTTGGCTTGGGTCTTGAGGAGTTGTAGCATTTATTCACCAACAAATAGACTGTACACACACTGCTACTGCTACATTCACAGCTATAACGCCACCAACAATCACACACTCACCACCGCCACACACACGCGGTCTGTCAGACCCTCTCTAACGTTACGCTGTGCTGACAGACCGAATGTGTGTGACAACAGCGAGCACGAAGCCTCCAGCAACGCTACATCTGTTATCGTGGCACAAACACACAAGTTTTGTCGGACTATTGCTATCGTTATGCCGGGCAGACACACCGCTGACAACCTCACAGCTAAACTAAATAATGCGGTGGAGACTTTTACTGGGACAATACACGCAGCATCATGGCAGCTATCTCTCCCGGTCGGGTGAACCGGGGACTCAGTTGTCTGTTGTGCTCAGACACTGCAGCTGGCGATAAATGATGGATTTAACCTGTTTGTGCATTGGCTTATCGTTGCACTTTGAGCTTCACAACGGCACTTCTGAAACCTGTGGGTGACGACACGGAGACCACGTCCATATTTTATACAGTCTAGGGTTGCATCAGGATGTACCAATTGCTGTTTGACAACAGTTTGTAAATCATAGCTGATTACTTTCACATACTAGGAAGCCATTTAATGGAACTTTATTGGAATCAGGACTCAAATACCATTTGGTGATGGCAATTAGCACAGACTTCAGACAGGAGGTGGGCTTGGTACAGCAGATTGTGTCAGAAAATCCTAAAAAGTAGCGGAGTGGGTGTGGTCTTAAAAAAGTACAGTGCAAAACGTAATAAAGCAGGCGCTTTGTACTCACAAAATCCTCCTCTTAGACATGCGTGACTCCAGATGTATATAATTAATAATTAATTAATATCAACATAATGTAATTACTATGAACTGTCATCCAGGATGGGACCGATGTGTTTGCTGCAGCCACCAGCCTGATTTCAGCCACTGTTTTACAGTAACTGATTGTTTTGCCCAAGTTCAGAGGGCCTAAGTGGATGGAGGGGCTGCCGGCTGCCGTCTATCTCCCAGTTACCAGGCTCAGATTGTCCTACGGCTGAGGATAATCCCTTCCATCACCTCCCAGAGAGCTGGTTTAATCAATGGAGCCTCTTATACTGTCTGGGTAATCTACTCCCAGCTGAACATGCTAGTGGAGGACTGTTAACATGTTGGAAGAATGTATGATTAATCATATAATGATCATGATCACAAGTTTGCAGTTGAATAAACTTGATCAAGTGCAATATTAATATCGATATTTTGTGTAGAATGCCTGTAAAATATCAGAGCTTATTTAACTTTTAAGATACAACCTACCTGATGTTGCTACAGCTCCAAACTGCTGTTTTGACACCTGTGCCCCTGTGATACCTACCTGAGTTTCAGTACTAATAACAAATACCGTATATAATACCTTAGTTTGCTGAGTATAAAGCTGTTTCTCTATAGAAGGCTTTTATTTTTCCCATTTAAAAGGGCACTGCACCAACTTTATGTGTCATGAGAAACATCAGCCATTGAAAACAGTTGTATAACGTCCTCTGACATGGCACAGACAGGAAGTGTTAGACAAAAGACGCTATCCAGTTGCGACATGGGAAAGGTAGGAACTAACATTTTTGGAGCTTTTGACCCACATCAGGGTGTGAGAGTCAGGATATTGCGACCTCTGCCACATCAATTTTCATGTCCCGCAACTTTATGGAAGAGCAATACTAAATCGCTGGATCTGCACTTTTAACAAAATAATCCAAACTTTGCAAATTCAACTATATTCATGTCTTAACACAAGCAACTTTAAATAAAATAATTAAAGCATAAAATGAACAACATTATGATTTAAATCACAAAATATTGAATGACTTTAATGACTCAACTAACATTGAGGTTCCACACTTTATATGTGATTTGTAGCTGGTGCCCTAAAACCTGCAAAAGCTAAAAAAGAGTTATTTGCTTTATCTGCTTCATTTCCACAAATGTAGCGAGACCAGGTCGGCTTCGTATCACTGGTCAGTACAATAACCTGTAACACATGGTTAACTGTACAGTAGGTGTTCCTTCCTCAGAGCTGTCCAGCAGTCTCAAAGCTGCTTAAAGGCCTGAATGAGATAGGTGTGTGTGTGTGTGTGTGTGTGAAGTTCTTGGACACTGACGTCAGAACAGCAGTGCGAGAACATCCTAGCACCACTTCATTATAGGATTAAGACTCTGACTGACTATATCGGTGGATGAGTGGACTGAAGCTATATGAAGGGAGGTGGTGTGAGCATGCTGCTGCAGGTGTGTGTTTGTGCCAACAGAAACGTGGCAACGCGTGTTACCTCGCAAATCAATTAGTGATGGACTTACAGCGCTTTGCGAAGGTGCATTCAGGTGCTATTGTTTTCGAGTCAAGTGGTGACGTTTTTTTCTTTCAAAAATGTGTTCTTGTTTCCAGGTAGAGAATACCTGTGAAACAGCTTGTTCATAGGATAGTCAACATCTCCACTGAAGACTAAATTAAGACTAATAAAAGTTATAGGGTATTATGGGCTATACAGTGACGTTCCTAGGTTATGAAAGTTGATCATATTATTTAATTGTGCCTAAATGCAGGATGAAATATAATCCATATTACAATTTTGGATCAGTAAGTAAGCAAATATCCTGCTCTAAATATTTTATTATAAATATTTTTTATTTTCAATAAAAGGCTAGTATCAATATATGAGTCTGTAACGCTAATTCAGAACACAGTGCACGACAAAACTATAATAGCAACAGTGCATTTAACGTGTGTATTTTAGACTCCCTTATTGGATTTGAGGCGTTTTAGGTCAGAGCTTCATCCCCAGAACAGAAGCTTGACTCGGAGGCCAAAATGTGGGATTACACCTGTCGGCCTGACTGTGAGCCTAAAGAAATAGTTACCATGGTGATACCCAGCCAAGACTGACAAGCCTTCATTTTTTCCTGGGGCTGGGACTGGATGGAGCAGATTTTATGTGTGACGTTAAAGCTGAAGTAGGCGAGATTGGAGCAAATATGATTAAAAATTCATGTTCCTCTGTGTCCTCCGGTGCTCCTAACGGCATCTGCAAGATTTCACAGACCGGAGATGATGATTAAAATGATTAAAAAAAGTTATTTTTATAAAACGGTCGCTATATCGTGACAGTAGTACATGAAACAGGTAACCTGAAAAAAACATGTGCCTCTGTGTCCTCAATCTGCAAGATTTCACAGACCGGAGGAAAACAAGCAGTAAGAGCTGATCTGGGATCTGCTGTCCAGCTGCCGTCTATGAGAGCCGGCTGTCAATCACTCGTGAACTCCGACCAAACGGTCAAACTAGGCAGCGCTGATCAATATGAATCAATATTATGTTACGTTAATGTCTATTTCTCTCCTCAAATGTTTTCAGAGTCATCTTGTAGTGCATTGTTTAGCTGTAACATGAGAAAGCTTGTGACACGGCAGCCATTGGGAAATCTGTTGAAGGAACGCCATGTTCCGGTCACATGACCGGTAGCCCAACCAATAGGAACGCTCCCTCAATGAAATGACCTGTGATTGGTCAAAGTCTCCCGTCACGGGCTAGATTTTCTAAAGCCTGAAAACAGAGCCATGAGGAGGAGCAGAAGTCTAGTTTTCTCTCAGAACACTTGAATTACAATATGCTGAAAGGTTATTATGGGATTTTTGCCCAATGATGCCAAAAATATACTGCCTACTGAAGCTTTAATGCTAAAGTCTTAAGTTGGCCTCAGCCAAGGCAGCAAAAGCAGGCATTGTGGCCATCCAAGGCCGGGAGCGGCGAGGAGCATAAAGTTTGCTTGCGGTTGACGACATTCTCAGCGACACCGTAGGATGGCCCGAGATCGCAAGTGAGATCCGTTCTCTAAGGAGGCTGAGTGAAAAAGGGAGGTGTTACGTTCTTTCGATAGGTCATGAGCCTGGAAGATAGCTCAGGGCTGGTGCCCTTTTCTATCCATAATCTATCAATAGACCTTTTTCACAGCTGACATTTTGACATGTCATCGTAGGAAAAGCACTGGTGAAATTGATCACTAACAATGGCTCAGTTCCATTAAGTATCTCAGTAAGCTATGCCAGTGAGCCAGCAGGCACAATACCAGGACCTCCCTCCCCTCAGTGGAATGCAGCCATCATTAAATACATCATTACATACACCTGATTTTCCTACTATCACAAGTCAGAATGTCTGCTATGTTAAAGGTCTGTTGAAGGAGGAGATAGTGAGGAGGAGCTGACTAGGGAGGCTTGGAGGCAGCATGGGACCAAGGCTTTAGAGAACCCTAGGCTAATTTATTATTTCTTTATAGAATAAAACTGAATAAAATAAAGTAAAATAAACAAAACTAACAAATGTGTGCATGTATGACTGTACATATGTGTATGGGGGGGTGGCGATGTCTGGCAGTCAGGGTGAGTGTGGTGCAAATCAAAGTAAAGCAGGATAATAGATAAATAAGGTAAAAGGAGGTGGTACAGCTGTTTTATGGTGAGTGATTTCTACCTCCTGAATGGGGCGGTGAGTACAAAGCTCTGTCTCAGGGTGCTGAGGTGGTGTTTTAGGTGGAATGGGGTAAACCAACCTTTCTGTACATTTTCAAATCTGGTTAAATACATTTTTTTTTTAAAATACCACTAACGAAAGTGATGCATCTTATTTTTGGGGACCCTAAAGCAAGTGACCCATCTCATGCCTGGGGACCAGACCCTCTTTCCACTGTCTCGCAGACCCGGGAGTCCACATAAGTGCTCCACAGTTGTTGTTTAAAGGGCTTAAAGTTGAATTAATTTATACTCATTTAGTGTGAAGTATTTGCAGATAATTGTTCATCATCCTGGAATCATTCATGTCTCATGTCTGGAAGTAAAGGAATATTAAACCAGAACGAAAACTAGTGCTTTGAACTTGACATAATGATCATGATAATGAAGAAATACAAACAACAAATAGTTGTGTCCTTTTATAGTTTGATATGTTTGAGAATTTCCATGGACTGATTTCACTCCATTAACCCGTACCTCTGTCCTTACTGTTTCTGTGCAGGGGGTCTTTTTCAGAGGTCTTTATGGTGAGAGAGAAGAAAACAGGAATGCTGTACGCCCTGAAATGTCTGAAGAAAAAACACCTCGCCCATAGCAACCTTGAAAATGAAATCAATGTATTGAGAAGGTAAAACACACACACGTGCACACACACATTCATACAGGTGATTTCCATTATCCTCTAGCCAACAGAGAGCAGCAGTTTTCTGCTCTATGTGAAGTCACCATCGACTTAAAGGTCCCATAATGTAAAAAGTGAGATTTTCATGTCTTTTATATTATAAAGCAGGTTTAAGTGCTTTATAAATACTGTTAAACTATCAAAACGATCAATATACAGAGAAATACACACAGTCCGTATTCAGAAATTGTGCGTTTGAAACAAGCTGTTAGGATTTCTGTCCATTGTGATGTCACAAATATACAATATTCAAACCATTACACGGTTTTAAACATTCTAAATGTGTCCCAGATTATTTCCTGTTGCAGTGTATGTAAATAACGTCAGCTGACAGGAAGTAAACATGGACCCAAGCTGTTGCCCAGCTACGCAATTCCGTTGAAATGCACTAAAACGGAGCGTTTCAGACAGAGGGTAAATACAGGTATATTCAGGCAGACAGTATGAGGAAAATTAAGGTTTTTTGAACATTACAGCATGTAAACATGTTCTAGTAGAAACACAAAATACAAGTAAGAACCTGAAAATGAGCACGATATGGGACCTTTAATGTTTAAATGTATTAAACTTCTTACTTTTGCTTCTAAACGACCTGTTCTGAGGAGAACAGCCTGCAACACTGTAAACATGTAACATTTACCGCCGAGGACAGCACTGATTCCTCAACCTCTTTCCTACTATTTCAGGATACAGCATGAGAACGTGGTGGGACTAGAGGATTTCTATGAGAGTCGAACACACTATTACCTGGTCATGCAACTGTAAGTGGACTCATTATTATCATCACATTCCTCACAAAGTATTAACTCATATTTAGGGTAAAGAAATCTGACAATAACAACCACAATATATGTTGTAGAAGTGTGCTTCTTTTATATATAAAGGCCTATTTCTTCTCTTAAATTTACCATCAAGCCACCGTAAAGTTAGAAACATCACCAAACGTCACCAAAACATAGTGACAGAATCACATGGAGCTGTATATTGTGCATCTGCTTGTTCTGTAATGACATTGAACCCCTTAACAACATACAGTTGTCCCCTTTTCCACCCAGGAATCATCTTATTTCACACTGTTTGACAGTATAATACATATTCTGTGTCAGATTGTTCCAGCTCTTCATTGAAGCTATTAGGGGTGGAACGGTTCACAAAATTCACGGTTCGGTTCATATCACGGTTTTGGGGTCACGGTTTTCGTTTCGGTTCGGTACATTTATGTAACAGCGAGGAGGTCATGTTCTGATTTCAACATGCTTTTCATTTATTTGGCAAAAATAAGTAAACAAATGTTTGCCTTAACAAAAGTATGGCTTACATAAGGAGCATAAACTCTTCTTCATTGTCAAATCTTAATTGAAAGAATAGGTCTTCTACAGTAATTAGTGCAAATAAAAAATGCAGCTTTGTTATTTTCATATAAATATGACAGTATAACATATGTCTCAATTCCCTGATCATCAGCTCTTAATTGAAAGATTAGTTTTTCCACTCATAAAGTGCAGTATTTGGAGGACTACGGTTGGATTTCTGTGCCACTGTGTTATTTAAAAATAATTAATAAATATAAAAACACATTACAGGGATTGTGCTGCTGGAATTACTGTGTTGCTTAAGTGTCGGCGAGAGGGAATATTATAGCGCGGCTCAAGTAACGTTACGTTAATCATGTGCTGAAATCCAGCGTCCTCCGCGACTGCATAAGGCTGTATATCTTTCACTATAAACCTCCCCGATGCTTTAGTTGTGTTTTTTACCCTGTCTGACTCTGCATGTAGAGGCTGTTTAAATGCTGCCGGGAGAAGGAGTTGCTCTTTCCTACCCGAAGTGTTGCCGCTCGCATTAACCACACGTGTTGCACAGTGCTTACACACAGTGGCCGCTTTATCCACCACTTTTTTCCGTAATTTTCATGGTAACACTAAATCCGTAATGCTCCCATACAGCAGAGCCAAACGATGCTGGTGGATCCTCTAACTGTACTTTATCGTGACTACTCCCCATTTTGGCCATTTGGCCTCCATCTATGCCACACGGATCAGCCTCAGGGCGCAGAAGGTGATTGCTGACCCCTCCCACCCTGCTAGTTGTCTCTTCCATCTCCTTCCTTCTGGAAGGAGATTTCACAGTCTGAGGTGTAGGACATCCCGCCTCAGGAACAGCACGTACCCTGATGCTATTAGGCACCTAAACTCTAATGCATAGGCACTTTGCAGGAGGAAATTAAGCTCCAGCCAACACACACTGTAGGAATGCTTTGCACTAGACACTTAAGGGGAAGTTGCAATAGCACAAGGCTCTTCACAGTATTTTAGCATTTTAGGATTTTATTGGTTGTATAAGTATATGTGGTTGTCTCCTATGTACACTATGTTTTCTTTATATGTGTGTGCTTTTGTCTGTTTTTATTGAGCACTGCACTGAAACAAATGCGCAGTAAAATCTGCTCTGCACTCGCCGAAATTGAGCCAATAGCAACGCACGACCGCAGCTTCAGTTACACTGCGCATGTGTTAAACCCCGTACCTCAAGGCCCATATCCGCCCGTGTCCCAGCCTCCTTCAATAGGCCTTGATTTCTACAAAAAAATACCCAATCGGCCTCATAACTTATTTCAAATGAACCGAACAGTTCATACACGACCCGAACCGTGACTAGCGAACCGAACGGTTCGAACTTTTTACCTGAATCGTTCCATCCCTAGAAGCTATATGATGTTTACACTGAGTGAAATATTCAAACCCAAATTACCATTTCATCAAAAGAGTTATCCTCATGTTCTATGCATCATTTTGCACTCATTGTCTCCAAATGTACTCCGACATATTCAGTATTATTTGGGAACTGTGTGACCTCTATAATTTAAAATAAAGTTCTGAGGTTTTACGAGCCCTCAACAAAACTATTTTTGTCGAACAGGAGTCTTTGTCCAAGTGACCGGTCAAAGGGTTTGAAGAAGGAAACAAGATGCCTAGAAAGATACAAACACTGATGATTTCTTTTGTGTGTGTGTGTGATTGTGTGTGTGTGCAGGGTGTCGGGTGGGGAGCTGTTTGATCGCATTGTAGACAAGGGGGTTTACACAGAGAAGGACGCCAGCATGGTGATCAAACAAGTGCTGCAGGCTGTCAGCTACCTGCACGAAAACAGCATCGTACACAGGGACCTCAAGGTAACACTCACACACACACATGGAGAACAATTTCTCCTGGAAGAAAGAAAATTAAAAGCTAGAATGACCAAATGACCAAAACACATTACAATAAAAGAAGTTTTAAACAGATGTTTAGTGAATATTTTCTGAAGTACCATATGCTTTAATTACATTAGGTTTAAATAATAAGCAATCCTATTATGAAAAATACATGGGCAAATTTACATTTACATCATTTTCCATTTTCTCTCTTTCCCTCTGTTTTACTTTCTACTGTTCTCTCTCTCTCTCTCTCTCTCTCTCTCTCTCTCTCTCTCTCTCTCTCTCTCTCTCTCTTTCTCTCTCTGAGCAGCCTGAGAACCTGCTGTACTATAATACAGATGAGAATGCTAAGATCATGGTCAGTGACTTTGGTCTGTCTAAGACGATGGAGCACGGTGTGATGTCCACAGCCTGTGGTACACCGGGATATGTTGGTGAGTTATTGTTTAGGGGCATACTCATACACTTTTTTGGGGATTTCTCCCCCATTATAAAATTGTACATTTAAATAACACAACTAAAAAGGATATTTTTTTCTGTCAATATATTTTGCAAGAGTAAATTACAACCCACTGTTATTTCTGTGGTGTATCTGTGGCGTGACACAAAGAAAATGAATCCAGAAAATTGAGAGGAATCATTAAAGGGGCTCTATGTAGGAATCAGAGATTGCTTGTTAACAGCGACACCTGTGGCCGTTAAGTCAGAGACTTGAACGTGATTGACAGGCCTCATGTTGATTAACGTTAGCAACATTAGCAGCTAAAACCACAGTATCAATATCACTATATATTTCACATATATTACATATTTTCCCGCTTCAGCCTCTCGACCGTGGTCAGAAGGCTCAGTCGAGACACCGTAGTTTTGGTCTCCTGGGCCGGAGTCGATAACGTTACTTGCTCCAGAGTTAACCCCCGATACTCCACAGTTTTCCTCCGACGTCGGTCACATTCCTGTTTTGCAAGACGAGCTTCACTAGATATAACTTTGGTTTTTTTTGTGCTTCCGTGGAGTTTGTGTTGGAGTCTGAGTTGTGGTGGGGGGCTGGTCGTTTGTTGGCGTTAGCGGACTCCATTTCTAACCGAATGTTAGCTATGGTTGTACACTGTTAGCCCTAAAGCGGAGAATAAAGGCACTCGCGAGTACGCATGATGTCACATCCGCTGGATTTTCCCGGAAAAAACGTCCTGCATTCTTCGCATTAAAAACAGTCTACAGGCTGATAGAAGAAACCCATTCATCCAGAAAACATTTAACTTTATGGAATCATAGTAATCATATTTGAATTGACATTTTCACTGTGTAATCATGCTATTACATTCTGCAGCTGGCAGTTATATAGCAGAGGTGTTAATTGTCATTTTAAAATGGACGTGAAGCAGTCAACCAAGTTAAGACGATTTACTAAATGGATTTCCACTCTAATCAACATTTATACAGCAAACATGACAAATGTCAGCGTTTAACTTTCGTTGCAAGAGCGCCGCCGTGTTGCAGTACTCTAGCTACTCTAGCCTGTGACGTCACAAGGTTGACTGAGTTACACAGATACAACGGCATAGACCGTGAAAAACAAGGATTGAGGAGACACAGGGCAGAAGAAAACAAAACACTATTGTATTGCTCCTGGATGTAAATATGTGTATAAAAATGTTATAGGCAAGGACAAAACGGTCCATTTTCATACTTTCTGTTGCTGAAACGGAGAACGGTACTGCAGCGTTAGCTAGAAGAGAATGAGCCCTCCAATGGGCACTGACTCCAGCGGCCTGTCTCCCCTTCTTCCGTCCTCTCCTCTCTCTGATCACCACTGATCCCCACTGAACTTCTTCTTGCTCTTTGTGTGTCATTCTACAGCCCCTGAGGTTTTGGCCCAGAAACCCTACAGCAAAGCAGTGGACTGCTGGTCCATTGGAGTCATCACTTACATCCTGTGAGTACATTTCAGTTCTCCAACAATAACAAAGCACATTTACATGATTGTTCTTAAACGGAGAGGATCTATTAGATTACATAACCGAAATGTCAGAAGCCTGAAGTTATGCCATAAATCAACTTTTGTGTTGAGAAATCATAATTTTTCCATCAATTTGATACAACCAGAGTCATAGCGTGTCCAAAAATGGATCCAAAATGTAGATGTAAGGGATTTACAAAAGGAAGATGTAATGAGTTTAGCTGAATTGACTTGTTGTCTCTGTGTTGCAGGCTCAGCGGCTACCCTCCATTCTTCGAAGATAACGAGACTCGTCTGTTTTCCAAAATCATGAGAGCCGAGTACGCCTTCCATTCACCTTTCTGGGACAACATCTCCGAGTCAGGTATGAAAACGGCAGAAAACATTTGACATCTCGGTCTTCACAAACATTTTTGACATCTGATACCCCTGCACTTTCTCTTTTGGAATTGTATTAACTTTGACTGTAAGTACTTGTTGTTCTGACAACAATTCCAGTTTCTAGTTTCCAAGAAAAAAAAATCCAGACTCAAGTCGTCAACATTCTAATCTAAGAATTAAGTTCACCATATCAACTTAATAGGTGATAATATGTCAATGTTGTGTTTACAACTTGTCATAAGCCATAACAGGTTTAAATCACTTGACTTGGACTTTTTTTTGGATCTGCTAAGACACTTGACTGCCTCAAGACTTGGTTTGAATTTAGACATGACGGCTTGATTAGGTGAACCTTCAAAAATCTTTGTAATACATATGAGGTTAAAGTTTGAGTAACTAGTTTTTCTGTTTGTTTTGTTACCTTGTAGCACATTTTTATAAAAGTTCCGTGAAAATGCATTGCACTGTTGCACGATTGAAAAGGGAGTGTTGAAAGCAAGAGATGTCATGTTCTTGTACAGGATAAGGTCAGCCAACATCTGGACTCGCAATATTTTCATAAAGTTGAAAGACTTGCTTCGAAAGACTAAAATCCAGCTCTGGTTGTTTCATGAAATGTGACAAAAACAGTATCATTGGTATGATTAACCTGGGTGTTTTCTAAGTATAGATCAGGATGTGTTCATATATCCTTAGAGCTTAACCAAATATAGACCAGCTGCAGCTTACATCACAATTACATCATACTTACATCACAGCTATAGTGGTTTGACCTGTTTGGATTAGGTCAGATATAATTACTGTACATACTAAATTGGCAAGGACATTGCTCGCTCACCTGAGGGATTAAATTAGCTGGCATTGAGTAAGAGACATGTCAAACGCACTGTATTATTTCCCTTAATCATCGGTGTAGTGCTGCCACCTACTGTTACGTGTATGAAAGAGGTCTTGTCTTACTATGATGATCTATTTGAGCATTTTATTGTTGTAGATGACTTGACTTTAAGAACATTAAACTGAAGAAGAATGTCAGAAAAAAGTATTGTGGAACTACAGAAGGTCATCTCAAGGATAAGCATGGGTGGACAGACAAAAGGCCACATCACCTCCTACATACACAGACATTCTAGTTGTTTAGCCCCTTTTTTTTGTCATTTTATGTTTCTCTGTGGTCATTCTGAGTCTCTTTGTAGTCGTCTTATGTTTCTTTGTGGCCATTTTGAGTCTCTTTGTAGTCGTTTTATGTTTCTCTGTGGTCATTTTGAGTCTCTTTGTAGTGGTTTTATGTTTCTCTGTGGTCATTTTGAGTCTCTTTGTAGTCGTTTTATGTTTCTCTGTGGTCATTTTGAGTCTCTTTGTAGTCGTTTTATGTTTCTTTGTGGTCATTTTGAGTCTCTTTGTAGTCATTTTATGTTTCTCTGTGGTCATTTTGAGTCTCTTTGTAGTCGTTTTATGTTTCTCTGTGGTCATTTTGAGTCTCTTTGTAGTGGTTTTATGTTTCTCTGTGGTCATTTTGAGTCTCTTTGTAGTCGTTTTATGTTTCTCTGTGGTCATTTTGAGTCTCTTTGTAGTCATTTTATGTTTCTTTGTGGTCATTTTGAGTCTCTTTGTAGTCATTTTATGTTTCTCTGTGGTCATTTTGAGTCTCTTTGTAGTCGTTTTATGTTTTTTGTGGTCATTTTGAGTGTCTTTGTAGTCGTTTTATGTTTCTCTGTGGTCATTTTGAGTCTTTTTGTGGTCATTTTGTAGGTGAGGGGTCCCTGACACTGTAGGCCCCCGTTCAGTAATCCATCCATGAGGATAAGACACTGTTTGACATTACGCAGTAAAGTCTCCTTTATACCAGCTGTGATCCAAGGCTCAATGTCCCTTAAACACACAAGCATGAGCTTTTCTGTGAATGGACTTCATTCTGCAAAGCATAAATGTCTCTATCTTTTGCTCTCATTTGAAGGCTGTTGTTGTTGTTGTCTTGTTGCAGCATGAAAATTCAAATTGTCATAACAGTAACGGTAGCATACAATTTGTGTAGCCTTTTTAGATGGAATCATACGTAATTTCACCGTAGATGACCAAATGTGTATTATTGTATGCTTGCAGCAGGTCAGAGTACTGAATTCTAATCAGAAACTAACCGATGAACCATCCCATGTCTCAACAGCCAAAGACTTTATCAGGAATCTGATGGAGAAAAACCCCACGAAACGCTTCCTCACCGAGCAGGCACTCAGACACCCGTGGTTAGTTCTTTCTCTTGGTCACGCACACACACACACACACACACACACACACACACACCCACACACACACACTCACACACACTCACCGTTTTTTTGTTTGTTTGTTTTTTTCCCAAATAAACTAATGACAGTGACTTGGTTGCAGGATTGCTGGAAACACAGCTAAAGACCTGGACATTCATCAGTCTGTCTGTGAACAGATGGAGAGAAACTTTGCCAAATCCAAATGGAAGGTGAGTGACACTGCTGTTGGCTCATGGACTACTTTATATTGCAACCACATTTGTTTTTCATAGTTAAAGGTATAATACGACTGCTGTTTATAAACAGACGGCATTCAAAGTTGGCCCCTCCCCCACGGTTCAACGAGCGAGAGAGAGAGAGCAGCAATGGTCTAACGAGCTATGGAGTGAGTGAAGAGAGGGAGCGGCGTTAGTGAGACCAAATCTGTGAGTCAGAGAAATAAAACATTATTTTCTGCTTGTTTCACAGCAGTTACGTTCTAAAGCGCAAAAAAACACACCCACACCTCCGCATGACCCTGCGGGAATGACAACCATCCATTCATCATTGCATCCATCATAAATTCAAATTGACCACAGCTGCTCTTCTCTATCAGGGAAAAAAAACTCCAGACTTTTTTTTAGCCACCTTTAAAGCCTACGGGGAAAGTATTTTATACTAAAGACTATGTCATTTAAAGTTACAGTGATCTAAGGCAAAGTGGTTCTCAAACTATGGTACACGTACCACTGGTGGTACGCGTGCTCTCTCTAGTGGTACGTGGAGGAATCTCTGACTAAGATTCCTCTGTATTGATGCTTTCCCAAAGTTACGCTGCACATTGACGCATACGCACGTTGTATCATGTTTTAGTTTGTTTTGGACCGGAGCCACGGTGAAGAGAAAAAAAAGAGCTCAACAGCGTGGCGCTACTAAACCTGAGGGGGTGCACCCTATTTTTCCCTGATAAAGCGACACTGTGAACAACAAATCTGTGTTGAAATCAGCAGGAAGAGAGTTAGTAACGTTAGCTGTCAGCAGCCGGTTGGCAGCACAGTCCCGACTGGCTAAATACCGGAGATACAAACGTTAACGGAGGTGCCATTGAGTTATTATTACGAGGCCTTCAAAGTCGGCTAAGGAAAAATGACTATTTGGCGAAGGTTAATTACCACGTTATCATGATGTGTTCAAATGTAATCTCGTAAAATGTAGTTTTTGGTGAGAAACTTGAATAAATCCAGTTGTTTGAAGGAGATGTTTTCACATCAATATAAAATAGATTTTAGAGAAAGAATTATGACCTGTTTAACTTCCTAACACTAGCTCTAAAAAGCTTGCCAAGATTTTTTTAATCAAAGCAAATATTTAAATATTCATAATCATTTGAATTGTGTGTTTTTATGCAAACAACCACTATAGATGACAATAACAAAGTACAGTACAACTGTGTACAGTACCATCCCTGCACTGAAAAATAGGGCTTTTTGGACCTGCAGTACATGTATTTATATTTTGGCATGCTGGGGGATTCTCTGTTTTGTTAAGTTTTGTTAATGGAAACATTACTACCAAAAACAGTCAGTCCTGTACGTTTCAAAAACTTCATAATATGATGTTTGGAGTGATTTTCAGTATAATAAATGCTGAAAATAAGTGATAAAGTAGAGGTTACGTCTGACAGAATTTGTTTGGCCCCTGGCAACAATCTGGGTTTCTCATGTGGCCCCCCAGGAAAAATAATTGCCCACCCATGGTCATAATGGTGGTACTTGGAGAGTTAAATACTTTCTGAGGTGGTACGTGGTATAAAAAGTTTGAGAACCACTGATCTAAGGCAAAGTGGTTTGGAAGCTAAAGCTTCAAATACAATGTCAAATGTAAACACGTAATGCTCTTTAAGTGTTGTCAGTACTATTTCAAGACAAATGTGTCATGCCATATGTAGGCAGCCCAGTTTAACCCTCTCTCTTTGTGTGGGCGTTTCCAACAGCAAGCCTTCAACGTAGCCTCAGTAGTCCACCACATGAAGAAACTGCAGATGTCCCTCACTGAGCCTCCCCCCTCACACATCTGCATGCCCAACATCGAAGTACAGTCCTCCCAGAAAGACCAGGAGGCGCTGGGACCCCGCTGCGATGAGGCCGGCGCCCTCGACCCAAACGGGAATCCTGTTCGTGCGGCCAATCATCCATCCTGCAGTAATCCTGAGTCGGGCAGAGGTCTCTGTCCGCCGCTGAGAGCCTGTCACAGTCAGCCCGGCAACGCCCTCGCCGTCGATGAACCAAGAGAGGTCAATAAGTTCCTTTCAGCGATCGATGCTCCTTTCAGGCCATCCAAGAGGTGAGAGCTGCTGCCCTCTTCCAGCTGCGTGAAAACCGGGCATGTCAGCTTTACCAGAATATGAGAAAGAAGTTGATAGAATATTGCAGTAATTTAGATATGGATAGATAGAAGCTATACATTGGCAGAAGTAAATTGGCCAAGAGATCTCTTTGCTATTTTAATAATAAAGTCAATTTGACTCTCCGTGAGAGGTCATCATCAAATGGCACCCCTAAAAATTTTGCATAATTAACTTTCTTAAAGGCACGGTCACACATACGCAAAATTAACATCCGCCTCCCGTTCACTTACATTCTAAGTGAGCGAAGGGGCGAAGAAACATACTCTTCCGGTTGCGAAGCAAATTCACATCTTCGGAGTTCAACTTTGCTGAACTGTCAGGCGAATATCGCCTCGGCAGGCAATGGTCACTTGCCTTCATTTGCACATGTGACCGTGCCTTTATTTAAAAAAACATCAAATTAGATTTTTTTTTTTTTAAGTAAAACTTATTTTGAACCATTGCTACATATTGTCACAGATCTTTGTTTTGGACATACTGTATATATACTATACTATATCATGGTGAAATTATGAGATTAATACTATCTTCAAAAACTATTGGCGATATTTCATCCGTTGCATTTGAGAGATCATTTATGTAAATTAGACGGTCCAAGAAAGGAGCCTTGAGGCACCCCACAAGTGATTATACTGTATCTGTGTGAGCGGTATGCATTTGAACAATGACATATTGTCTATGATTATAGATAATCAACAAATATTACCTTTTGGTAATGGATAATTCATCAAGCTAGATTTAATGGAGATTGGTTCTGAAAGTTTTTTATTATTTTCATATTATATGTATTTTCATTAAATGCAATGGATAATATACCTCCAGTATGAGTTGTAATATTGTCATAGAGTTTAAATCATTTTTAGGAGAACTGCATTGACAAAGTGTATTATCATTGTTCAAATGCTTTAAAACTTTTTTTTTTATGTTATGAGATTTGTTGCAACTAGTTGTTCTTTGCTTATTTCTCTGGGTGGATGTGTAATCCTGGTTGTGTGATGTGTTGCAGCATGGACGCCGTGTCTCAGAGGAAGGACCAGTCGTTTCAGTCTGGAGTGTGTTCTGTCATGTGACCGGCTGGCTAACCTGAGATGAATCTCACGCAGGTAAACGGGATCTCTCATCTTTCTCTGTCGGAATTTAGATGTTGATTATACAAATTACTGACTCAAACCAGCCTCATTAACCCAACTCATTTTGTTTTTCTTTTAGTTTGTCTCTCGAGTCAACGGCACTCCGTGGCATCCCTCTGGATGTGGAGGTGTTGACACATCTGATGCTCAGCTTTTTCATGCCTGCTGTGGTTCTCTGCTGCAGACCACATGTTCCATCGACAGACACATACAGCATCTGCACTGTAAAAAGCACTTTAACATGGAATAGCTGTCTATATACAAAACAGACACAAGCAGGAATTCATTTAGAATTCATACAACTTGTGTTACGCTGATGACATTTTATTCTCTCAACACTATTATTATCTATTGTATATGACTGTCGACATGTTACCAGATACTTAAAATGTGTTGTTTTGAATAGATTTAGGTGACATATGCAATGTGAAAGCTTATTAATTATATTTTTGAGTTTTATTTGACTCGCTGTACTTTGAATTCCAATGGCTTCTACATTTTTATAAAGCTGGTAAGCTTTTTTAGGTCATTTGTATACTCTGAATGTCTTTTTAGGACACTTAAAGATAGGGTCGACGATGTTGGAAAGCTAGCATAATTTGAAAGTAGCATCGCCTCAGGAGCTCCGTCTAAACCCCCCCCCTCCCCTCGGGGCTCCTTCCAAGGCAACGCCCCCCGATACACACATGCACGAGCACCGCCGCATCGTAACTACTTCACAGACACAGAGCGGAGAGAGGACCTCAACTCAACAACGCTACCTCGTGCTGGTGCACGCCAAGGGTAGAGTACGAGCAGGGAGGCATGGAGGCATCTGATTCTTCTGATTCTTCTGATTTTGGTTCTTCCCAAGCGGACCGCTAGGCAGTGATCGGTAGACGTTTTTACAGGATTACAGCAGCTACAGATGACGGCTCTTTTCCGATCCTTTTTCAGAGCTCATCAGTAATGGATCGCTGTCGGGGTGTAAAGACCATTTCAACCAATATAACAAATAGTGCATACTGGAGAACATCGTCAACCCTGCTTTAATGTATCTTCACCGTTGGACACTATAACAACATCTGGAAATGTACTGTAATTTTTGGACATGTATTATTACTTTTATGCCTCTGCACCGACGACAGCCGCGGCCGGAGGCATTATGTTTTCAGTTTGTGAGTCCATCCGTCCGTCCGATTCTTGTGGACGCGATATCTCAGGAACGCCTTGAGGGAATTTCTTCAACTTTGACTAAAACCTCCATTTGGACTCCTGGATGAACTGATCAGATTTTGGTGGTCAAAGGTCAAAGTCACTGTGACCTCATGTCCGTTCCATTCTTGTGAACACGATATCTCAGGAACGCCTCGAGGGAATTTCTTCAAATTTGGCACAAAATGTCCGATTCTGGTTAATTATGAGATTACTTTTTTTTTTTTTTTTTTTGAGGTCAAGATATGTACATGAACTGCTCTCTTGTTGAACAACTGAACTCATTAAGTGCCACAAGCTGGAGTAAATATGCCGTCAACACTATTGATGTCATGGAGGATTGTGAATTGTATTTTTTGTTTTTATTTTCTCAATAAGTATGTAATAACTAGTCTTCGGGGTTGTCGTGTTGAATAGATAGCTGCAGTACCATGTTGGCCACTCCCATGAAGCTTAACACATACATCAGAGTATTAAAAGGCTTTTATTTAAATAATGTGGATTCTGCACAAACAACAGACGCAAAAAACAGAAAATAAATAATGTAACATTCACCATTTTTCAGTTCTGAAAAATACAATAATTGTGGTGCAATGCAGTGGAGTGTATCACTGCTGACAAATAATAGTTAGTGTTGGCTCTTTGCCGTCAGAAAGTCAGAAGCTGTGCTCTTTTGCTCGATAAAATGCTAAATGATACTCAATATCAGAATGTTTCTGACCAAATATTGATATGTACATATATGATGTCATAATATTGGTTATTTACACACATTTTGGGGTTTATGATGGGTAAATGAAAGCTACAGTAGCAGATGCTGCTCTGCTCTTGAGGGCTGCTTGGGGACTCTCAGCCCTGGCAGATGCTATGGTCGTGGGCTTTCTTTCGAAGTTGTGCCAAAAGGTCTTTAAGCTTCACATCGAGCCCTTCAAGCTTTGTTGACTTCTTAAGGATCTCGTCCTGCAGCGACCGGATGGAATCCGCTTTACCTGGAAACAGATCAGAGTACATGGAGTGAGCTTGGATCTTCTAAAAACACTGCAGATCCCCAAACATCCCCTCACAGGACCAGAGCTCCAACTGATCACACAAACGGCACCTCCTCAGTGTTTGTTCAGGTTTCTTTTTTTTTTGCAAATTTGGGGGGTTTAATTACCATTGTCCATTTATGTACATTCTACCAGACTGTTGAACCTTGCAGGCAGATTTTTAGACATGTATTATTATTTTTATGCCTCTGTGCCGGCTGTCATCGGCGCAGAGGCAAGTAACAACACCAAAGTGTAAAAATTCTCTGTTGCAAGTAAAATTCCTGCATTCAAAATGTTACTTGAGTAAAAGTACAAAAGTATTAGCATCAAAAATATAGTACCAAAAAATAAAAGTACTCATTATGCAGAATAATATATATCATATTATATTGATGAATTATTGATGCATTTATGTGTTCGTAACTTTAATGTTGCAGCTGGTAAAGGTGGAGCTCATTTTAATGGCTTTATATACTGCTGGGTATTTTAAATCTATAATAATGTATCATAATTTATTATGTTGTATTAATAGTAATAATAAGAATCTTCAAATTAACTAGCAACTACAGTTATCAAATACATGTAGTGGAGTAAAAAGTACAATATATCCCTCAATATTCCCCCTCTCCTAGTGGAGTAGAAGTATAAAGTAGCAAGAAATGGAAATACTCAAGTAAAGTACAAGTACCTCAACATTTTACAGTACTGGAGTAAATGTACTTTCCACCACTGGAAAGGATTTAATAAAACATTTAGACCGTCATGTAAGGTAACTTTGGGACAAACTGCCTTTAAATCAATAATAAAAGTCAATGCAAATGCAATTGAACAGATACTGTTAATAAAAAAAGAAATATTAAAAACTTTTTAGGTGTTTTTTTTCTGCAAGTTTACTGTCTTCCTAAGGGCCTGTTCTCTCGGATTATTAATTCTGTTTCATAGGCTTCTCCTCCCGAATAGCATACTTATAAACTTTGTGGCAGAATCAGAGGGGAAAAAGACTAAGTTCAGCTGCATTATTAGGGCCCGACCACCGACAACGTCGGGCCAGTGAAGACCCTATTGAAACTAACTTGAAATTAATCGCCTTTTTTGACGGCCTTAACATGCTCAAAAAGTTGTTAAACTTGGCACACTTATCAGACGCGGTAAACATTTCAGTATTTTAGGGATCTCGGGCTTGGGTGTTGCAAAATGGCTCGCTAGTGCCCCCTAGAAAGTTGGAAAAATGGAGCCCCTCGCTTTGGTTTCACCTACATGTATGAAATTTGGCAGACATATGTAACATGTGGAGACGCACAAAAAAGCCTCTTGGAGGTATGCCCAAAACTCAACAGGAAGTCAGCCATTTTGAATTTAATGTGCGATTTTCGCCCATTTTTAGCGTTTTATAGGCCGCGTACTTTAACTCCTCCTCCTACAGATTTAATCAGATCGACTTGAAATTTGGTCAGGACCATCTTAAGACCTTGAGGATGAAAAGTTCAAATTCAAATGGCGAGTTTTCACTAAACGTCCTGACCGTGGCATGGCGGCCATTTTGAGCCATTCGCCATGAAACAGGAAGTTGTTGTAACTCCAATGTACAAAGTCCGATCTGCCCCAAATTTCTCAGGCATGATGGTGGTCCAGTCCTGATGCCATTTACATGTCCATATAGATTCATAGCCCCGCCCCCTTTCATAACTCTTGAACCGTTTGTCGTAGACTCGTGTGGCAGGCGTCGTTGCACTCATCAGAGTTCCGGTTTTATTGTGCCTGGCCGCGTCAATCTCCGTCTCGCCAGTACCTCCGACGTGCGGGAAGGTGCGAGGGCCCGTTCATCGCTGCTCGCAGCTTTAATTATTATTATTATTATTATTATTATTATAAAGCATCTCAGATTCACCCCAAGGAACTGCCTTTAGGGTGAAAAGGCTGAAAATCCTCCTTCCACAGAGGACAAGAAGACCTCTGAAGCTTTTTTCATTTGAGAGACGTTACTCATGAAAAGGTTTTTTTGAACCACATACTTGGTGGTATGCTTTTTGCTGTATTACCTTCCAGAGCATTCATCATGTTTTCAGTGGTGTTGGTCAGAATTCCAGCATCCTCCTTCAGCTTTGCCAGTCGCTCCCCCACGGGCCCCGTATCACCACCACCATCTCCACCGGCTGGAACCTTGTCTTTAAGACGTTCCAGCTGCTCCTCCAAAGTCGTCAGGTCCTACAAACACAACACACAACATAACACACCATTTAAATGTTTCAGCTCATTTTATAGTTAAATGAATTAGTTTAGTAGTATACTTAGTACTTTAGTAATACTTTAGTATTTTAATTAGTTAAATTAATACTAATTAACTATATCTTGTGACAACAAAAGCTCCCCTCAACATTGCAATTTTTACATTGAAGACTACCAATAGCTATAATCTCAGCCCTAACCCCAAGTCCTGGTTTTAAACTGGCCTCTTGTAAAGGTAAATGTTCATATTTCAACCTAGAAAAGCTACAGCTGGTCTCCCACCTTATCAGCAGCATCTGCTTGGTCCTTAGCTTCGCCTGCATCTTCCTGTGCGTCCTGGGCCCGCCGGACTCCGTCCTGCAGCAGGTCTTTGAGCTTGTCCAGTTGAGGCTTCACTGGCGTCATCAGTGTCAATACGTCATTCAGAGCCTTCTCAGCTGGGCTCAGCTGGTCGTTGGCCTGCATGAAGAGAACCACTAAAGCTCAGTAATGCTTGGCAAGCAAACTTTATTGGAATAAAAATGATTGTCATCTGCTACCATTGTTTGGTGTATCCATGCTTCCTACCTTATCCTGGTTGTTGTTCAGATTGTCTATGAGATCTATAGTGTCGTTCAGTTTGTCCCCTAGGTCAGAGAGGCGGTCCTCAGTCGGGCCGAAGCTTCCCAGCAACCCATCCACGTCGGCCTTCACCCCCAGTGCTGTATCCCTGTGAATGTGCAGCCGGAGGAAAAAAATCTTATACATCAGTGTGACATTTATCATCACTATAAAGACGTAACGGAGCTTGTCGTCAGGAGGAGTAGAGGAAGGCTGAAGGAGCTCCCTACGGACCTCCAGAAAGACCACAGCAGTTTTACATTTGGCCTCAAAATCTATTCCTGACAACATCTGTAAAGACAACTCTAGATTAACTCTGAGATGCTTGACATTTAAGTTCAGGAACAGGTTGTATCAGTCGGGTCTGTGTGTGTGTGTCGATGTGGAATTTGGATTTGTTGTTCTGAACCAAACATAGACAGAACAGATGTGAAGTTAAAAACAAGGATATAATCTTTACCACATTATACATAAAAACATTTTATATTATAAAATGTATTACGGAAAATCTTCTATGATGTATCTATCATGTCCTTGTGAATTGTTTTAAGATAAAAAACACTATTTTGCCATCCTAGCCTTTTTAAAGGGACTGTTTGTAACTTCTTACACGTATAAATCATTGCGGGTCGTTGTATCATGCGACTCAGACTCCAACACAAACTACACGGAAGCACCAAAACCACAAAGTTCTATCTAGTGAAGCCCGTCTGTTAAACAGTGTTGGCCGCGGTCGGAGGACGCGGGGGAGACCGTAGCTTTGGTCTCCAGGGTCCGAGTCTCTGTTGTACTCTGCTCCTCTGCTCCTCTGCCTTCACTCACACACCGCGCTCGTTCTCACTCTTTCGCTCCACTCTCACGTGCATGCGTGCACACTACACACTGCAGAAGAGTTAGTTTAGCTCTGAGAATATCTAGTGAATGTACAGTGGACGTTTGTGCAGAAATAACTGCTGCAGCTCCTCCAGACCAACAGAGGTTTCCCGTGTCTTGTGAAGTGACGGGGCTCCGCAGAGAGAAACGTTATCGTCTCCGACCAAAACTCCGGTGTCTCCCCTGT
>CAKALU010037564.1:0-17300 GCA_916700995.1 Hozukius guyotensis | reverse complement strand
AAGTCTATTATAGCCTTTTTCCTAACAAGTGCCTTTAATTGTATTTAGTGTGACTATTCCTATGTCTGTAACCTGCTAAGTCTATTCATCTAGGCAAAAAATAATGTTTATTAAAATGTATGTAAAAAATACAACCTAAATAGTGCATTAAAACAAATCAGTAAGATAATGTAAAAGAAAGGTGAAAAACAACTATATAATGTATCTTTAAACAGTAAGTTAACTGTAAAATACTGTGAAATTAATAAAAAAAAACAGTTCAAACTGTATTTTTCATTAACAGTACAAAGCTGTAAATTTCAGCGAAAGTATAATAATGTTAATTTTACAGTAACATAAAGGCAACCCTGCTGCCAGTTCTTTACTGTTATTTTACTGGGAAATTCTTAACAGTGTATCTCTACTGGGCCATCAGCACAACAGCACTGTGATGATGCTCAAAGCAAAGTCAAAAGGCCTTTATTTCAAGTCACATGCAGTGTAGAGAGAGGGTCAATTATTTTTTAAAGGTTTAATGTCAACATCCTGCATGACTGTTTAGGGAAAAAATTTTGAAAAATAAATGTTCCTTGCATGAAATATCGAAAAGGCATGGAGTAAAAAAACTAATATTTATATATATAATTATAAAAATGATGACTTCCATATTGAATTTAATCACATTCCAGCCAGTCACTGTTCAAGCTTTAAACAAATAACATGTTTTCATTATTTCTTTTGTCAAAATTGAGCCTGTTCTACCTGACAAACCCATTGGCAGTTCTATCTTCACAAACTGGTTCTATGTGGATAAACTGTTAAAATTTTGAGTATCAGCTGATACTGAGGACCGATCTGATATCAGTGTTTAATTAATAAGCCCTATGTCTAACTGTGTGGAAGTGACTGGGATCATTCTTTTATGTGTAAAGTAACATCAAGCTTGACTTAAACATTGCTTTTCTAACTTTGTAAAACAAACTGTGACCAATAAATACATATATATATATATATATATATATATAACTATATTTAATTGTTCTTTATTATTAAAATAATATATTGTACTCCAACAACTTGTTAAAAAATCTTCAAAATTAAATGGAATTACTTTTTAATGCAGCAACAAATTGGTCAAAACTTAAACAGGAATTCAAATTCCAGTATACGTATAGTATATATAAACATAGAATTGAATAGATCGGCCCAATTGTCACGATATCCGATCCAGCTATTTGAGTCAGTATCGGCCCGATATCCGATCCAGTATCGGTGCATTCCTAGTTTATTTCAGACTTTAGTCAAGACTCCAAGGTTTGTCTAGATAACAAATATGTCCGGTTGAACTACAACGAAAAGGGTTTGAAGTGATGAACAGTTTTTACATTTATAATGGTGCAATATTTTAAAGGAAGCACTGGGACAAACAGATACAGAATATGAAGTGTGATATTCTCCAACAGTGTGGGAAAAAATCAAAGTTTGTGGCTCCATCAGGGTGAAATGTTGGAAACATTATGATAAACAAATGACTGACAATCTGTCATTTCTGCATAGCTGATGGTCGGAGGTGACTCATAAAAACAATAGTGGATGTGAATAGGGAAGTTGCCTTGTTGGCTCTCAAGAAGAGGAAATCCGCTGTGTCCTTATTTGTGCTGCTCTTATGAAGAAAACTATGGTGAATGAAAAGATTGCAGTTTCTGGGGAGGCCGTGAGTGACTCACTTCCAGTCTTGGCCTAACATGGGATTGCCTGCTGCAATAATAAGTGAGGTAGGAGGAAGAGAGTTGGAAATCATGTAGAAAATGAAATATCAAGTCTGGTCGAGTCCGGTTTATTTATAGGCATTATGGCTCAAAGGATTTTAGAAGTATTTCTAGATTGATGGACTGAACAATCAAAGGGATGCAATACTGTGTTAAAATCAACAAAACAAAGCACACAACACATGACAGCAAAAGGCTATTTCTAATCTGGAGCAGCCTCCCCAGCAATACAAACCTCAGACACTAATAGAAAACTCACAAAAAACATTGTTCACTGAGAGGTGAGATGAATAGCTTTCTAGTCAATACAACAAAAAGGCCAATAACATGGAAAAATGAGATAAACCAGAGAAACTATTGTTATAGCTGTTAATTTTAATATTCAGGGTACATCTGTTAATGTTTATGTTTAAAACATTTTATTCACAGAGCCTTTCTGAACAGAATACATCTGTGGTAACAACACAGCCCATTAGTCGACTTGTATTTAACAATGTTCCCTGGTTGATTCAGCATCAGAGTGAGAAATGTTCAGTCTTTCAGTTTTCATGTCGTTGCTATGGCGAGGATTAGATATAATTTTTTTGCCTCTGCGTCCTGTTGAGTGGGAGGAATAGACGCAGTGGATGATGTACTGTAGTCATAGTTGGAGCTGGAGATTACATCTATATTTAATCCTGAACCTTCCAAGTATTATACGACACATCTGCCATGCCAACGGCTGTATATTTAGCAGCAATCATGCGATACCTACTGAGAGAAGGTATTTAATTTGAAGTGTTGCGTCACATTAAAGAAGAGGTGGAGCTACAGAACAGAAACATGACCTTTAACTTTCTTAAATGCAATAAAAGGGATTGTTAATAACACAGATTACAATGAAAATATGATTTTCATCCTTTATCATAATTACTGTGTTGGAGAGACGTGATATATTTGAAGACATTATTTGCTGTCAAAAAGGTCTATAATAATAATAATAATACATGAAGAAAAGACCATCATATGTCTTCTTTTGTAAATCAAATGTGGAAATGTTTTTCTATTAGTGTGTAAGAGGAACCAATGGAGCAACATGAAAAAAACAACTTTAAACCTGCGTCACTTGTTAAAATATGACATTTTGAAAGTGTCTCAACTCCTGTTTTCTGTTTGTACAGCTCATAAACATTCAATCTCAACACAGCTCGATCAATTATGAAAACCCGAGCGAACGAAAGAAGCATAAGAAAAACAAACACAGTAATACATAAGTGCAAACAAAATGTAGGCCTATATATGCATATTTATAAAAACCCAGTATTGAAGAAGATCAGAAAAAGCTGAAAACTTTTCGCTGTAGTTTTGCATGCTGAGTCATTGGGAATACCCTCAAGGCTCAACACTGCAGAGCACAAATAACTCACATCAAAACAGCTGTCAGCTAATCAGGGGAAACACTCATAAACACATTTAGGCCAAAACACTGCAAGACCATAAACAACCTTGTGATTATGACTCATAAAAGACAACTCAAAATATATCTGACTGAATTTTGCTCGTAAATTGTTTTGGATGGTCTTCTGGTTTAGGCTCAGAAACATGCCTGCTACTATAGATTATCTTCCTTTTTCCATGTTAGCGGTGAGTTTGACGCCCTAACCCTGTAAGCAGTGCTTAGCTTTCTGTCCCATCACTCAGCCACATGGGGGAATGGCACACAGCTCCATTAGCTTTAAAGCCAGTGGAAGCCAAAGTCCTAAGTGGGTGAGATACGGTCACAGCTTCTTGTGTGCCATGGGTCCTAGCAGTGACACATCCAGTGCAGAGGAGGGGAATAACTTTATGCTAAATCCCAGTGGGGGAAATAATAGGCGGCTGTTTATCGGTTTGCTAGTGAGTGTGGAAGAACTGCTGAGAGAGATAAAGCAGACTCTTCAGCTGAAGCACAATAAGCCGGCCCAGCGCTGAGAGGGCTTCCAGGGCTCCATGCTTTGTGATAAAGCTATAACAAGCTGACTCACAGGCACTCGCTCTGTTGCTTTCTTTTTTCACGACATTGTTGAGCGCAGAATATATGTTGTCTGAATATTACTTCGCTGAGAGCTCAGAAAAAGCCTTTTTGCTGCACTTCACTGCACCCTCTCTTCATTTCCCAATGCTCCATTATAATTCTGGTACTTTTCCTTTCTGCACATTTTTCTTTTTTTTTTTTTTTCTACAAAGGCATGTGTTTTATTTTACATAATCGGTCATGGCATATAGCAAGGTCATTGGTCTTAAGCCCTCCCATATTTCTTGTTGAAATATGGTGTTTTTGCAGACAGGAATGCACACTAAATGCTTCCAGATGCTCTCATTATATTCTGCTGTTTCTGCAGTATGGTATGTATTTGTAATGTAAGTAATGTCTATTTTACATGCTGCATGGAATCTGTGTTATGCAACAATTGGAGCTGCGAGATAATTAATACATTGTGCTCAGAGAGTGATTTTATAGGTGATGCTGTCTTAGCCATTCAGTCTGCTCAGCCAGGTTGTTTCCTGATGGCAAAGGCCCATTTTCTTTTTGTTTTTAAGCAGCTAGCAACATGATTAAAATGCATAATGGATGAATCCTCTCCCCTTCTCTATTTTTCAGGAATGGGAAATGATGGAGGATAAAGGGCCTCGTGTAGCTGACTACTTTGTGGTTGCCGGCCTCACCGACTCGTCCAAGCCTCTGGAGGAGGAGCTCCACTTTGACGACGCCGGCCCCAAGTCTGTGAAACCCAAAGCCCCCATCACCGACGTAGCTGTGGTGATCCGCTCCCTGGGTGAAGAGGTGCCTCTGGGTTTCACCTGTGTCGAAAGCACCCCCTCAGGCCTCTCTGCAGAGCTCAACGGAGCCAGCCTCAGGGGCCCACAGATATTCTTGTGCTTCAAGCGAGGCAGAGATAAGCCTCCACTGACAGATCTTGGGTAAGCAGTAATCCTCATCGCTGACCCCTTTACTCACCCAGCACCACTAATCACTTCTCTGCCACTGGGTCACTATAATCTGCTCTTAAACACATCCTCTAGTCTGACTTCTCTTCAATGAATACATTATCAAAGAATATCTCGTTTCAAAAGGATCATATAAAAAGGTCACTGCCTTGTATTTCAGGGTTCTGTATGAGTGGAAAGAGAAACTGAAACCTGGATGTCACCTCGTCCAGACCACGCCCTCAGGTCGCCCTGCCAACATCAGCAGCTCGTCATCCCAACGCATCTACATCACCTACCGCCGCGCGCCGAAGAGCCAGCCGCACACTTCACTGGCCGTCACTGATGTCTGCATCATCATCCCCGGCAAGGGGGAGACGCCCCCTCACACCTTCTGCAAGGTGGACAAGAACCTCAACAGCAGCATGGTGGGACAGAGCTCTGAGATCACAGTTATATCTCTAGTGTCTGTATGAATAATGCAGGTTTTGATTGATCTGTGATGTCTTATCTCTTATTCCAGTGGGGATCCTCCGTCTACCTTTGTTATAAGAAGTCTCTGGCTAAAGCGAACACAATCGCATACAAAGCAGGTAAAGTGGAAGTGATTGATGAAATGTCAGTTTTATTCGAGTACTATAATGGAGTTCTGAGTTTGACTGTGATGTGTGTATTTGTGTCCAGGTCTGCTGTGTAGGTACCCCAAAGAGGACTATGAGTCCTTCCCACTGCCTGAGTCAGTGCCTATGTTCTGCCTGCCCATGGGGGCAACGGTCGAGTGCTGGCCAGCACACACCAAACACTCCCTGCCTGTTTTTTCCACATTTGTGCTGACTGGTGCCTCTGGAGAAAAGGTAATATTTATATTACCTTACATTACCAATAACCATGTTCCTTTCTCATAATCTTTCATAATCACTTTTGTGCCTTTGCAAAACACACAGAAACCTGCAAACATGCATACTGATTTTGCAGAGGAAACCAGAGTTCAGAGTCCTGCTATGTTTCATTTACATCATCATTAATTAGGTAGTTCCCCCAAAGTCGGCATCGGTTTTCTACCCTTAAATACATAAATTCTCCCTTAATTGCTTCATTTCAGCCAGCCTTTCCATCTTCATCTCTCCCCTCTGTCTCTCGTTGTGCATTAGTATCCCTTATGGACTAGTTTGTTGATGAACTGCAGTAGTTTTTCGAAGAATTACCAGACAATCTTAATCAATGTCTAAACTCCGACTGGAATCAAAAATGGTCTAAAGGCTGCATTTGGAATACTAAAAAAGGCTCTAAGTCTTTGAAAGCAATGCAGCATAAAAGATTTTTTTTGCAGCTCATCTTTTGAATAATGGATAGCTCATGCACCACTTGGGCCGGTGCTTAAGTTTTAAATGCTGAATGCCTCAGTGCTCACTCATTCTTCCCTGCAACCTCCAGTCTTCTTCAGACTAGTCTCCTGGTACTTCATGCCTGGAATGATCTGTTTATTTATTTGGGAGGAACAGCTTCAAAGGACTGAATGTGATTTAGCTGATTTATTATGATGAAAATTCTCTAGTGGAGCCGCCACAACAGTTTACCTGAATAACATCTTTCAAAGGACCTATGACTACTGTGGTTTGTGTCTTTGTAAAGTTTGCATCAGGATGTTAACAAGTCTTTTTGTTTGTGTACTTGTGTTCAATATTCTTTATGCGGATCATAACACTTACATTGTGATCCTTTTGCTTGCAGGTGTACGGAGCAGCCATCCAGTTCTATGAGCCTTACTCAGAGGAGGACCTGTCAGAGCGTCAGCGCTCACAGCTCGGCCTGCCAAGTGTTGATCTCGGACCTGACGGGACCAGGAGTGTTTACAGCAACAAGAGCATCTGTCTGCTCTCCCACTGGCCCTTCTTCCAGTCCTTCAGGAGCTTTCTCACATTCCTCTACCGATACTCCATCTCTGGACCTCATGCCCTGCCTATTGAAAAGTTAGCAATGTTTTACACATTCATTCTCTTTGTTGAAGTCTTATCACGTTTCCGGTCTCGTCCTTACTGCTTTATTAAGTGATTATTTTTTTCACTCACAGGCACATCTCTCACTTCATGCAAAATGTGCCATTCCCCTCCACTCAGAGACCACGCATCCTAGTGCAGGTGAGCTGAAAATGAGAAATTTGATGGATGAACTAATGATTTCATTTTGGTTTGACGTGAATGTCTTTGAACATGCCGTAGTCACAAGCTAAATCCTCTTCCCGCTGACGCTCTAACGCTCTGTCTTCCACAGCTGTCTCCACATGACAGCCTGATACTCAGCCAACCCGTGTCCTCTCCACTGCCTCTCAGGTAGAGAAACATCAGTAAAAATGTCACATTATAGCAAAAAGACATACTATATTTACCTGAATCTTGATCTGGAATCATTTTTTTCATTTGCCTGTCTAGCGGTGGGAGCCTCTCCACATTGCTACTGAATCTGGGCCCCAAGAACGCAGCCACTCTGCTGGTGCTGGCAGTCACAGAGCACAAGATCCTGGTTCATTCCCTGCGTCCAGCTGTGCTCACCAGTGTTACAGAAGCCCTTGTGTCTGTAAGTCTTTTGTTCTTTTTTTTCCTTTACACTTTTCCTGGTAATACCACTAAAGAGGGTGGTCTTTAATGTGATTATAGCTACAATGGCGGATGATGTAAGAGGCAGAGCTGCGGCGTCAATGAACCCATAATCACATCAAAGAGGACCCTTTGGTATTATGGATGTTCGACAACAATTACCCCTGAAAAGCGCTCTTCAAAGAAATATGCACATGAAGTTCTGAAAAAAGATGACTGAATAAGAAATATTACTAGTTTGCTGTTTGAATGACCTCTATCGTCCCTATAGTGTATGTATCGATCGTATTGTGATGTATTGATCCTCCCTTTCAGATGATCTTCCCCTTCCACTGGCCGTGCCCCTACATCCCTCTGTGCCCGCTGGCTCTGGCCGGTGTGCTCAGTGCACCGTGCCCTTTCATAGTGGGTGTGGACTCCCGATACTTTGACCTCTATGTGCCCCCGGCTGACATCAGCTGTGTGGATCTGGACACCAACACGATCTCCCAGTAAGTGACCTCTAACTGCAACCGCTTTGTAATAAATGGCAACCTTCAACTCTAAGACACTCAGCCAAAAATCATCTTCTCACGGTTTAGGTTTTTATAGGTCTGATGGTGAAAATTCTTCCCAAGTTTTTCTGTATCTGTCAGCGAGAGCCTCTTATGCAATGATACGAGCTGGGATGTGAAATATTATTAATGTACACATAGGCTAACCATTGGCCTCTCACATCAATTCAAAAGCTAGAGAGATTAAATTTTTCTGTGCTGATGTCAGTGAGTCCGTCTCCTTCCTTTTGCAATATTTCTTGACTGTCCTCCCATATAAAGAAAACCATATGGTGTGCTTTCAGAAAAGACGACAAGAAGGCTTTAACGTGGAAAATCTTGCCCAGGAGAGCCTGCAAACATCTTCTGAATACCCTGAATAAGCTCCATCAGCAGCTCACTGAGGGTGAGTCCAGTCTGATGCTGTGTCATTTTATATGTGGTTTCATGAATAATAAATGCTTGCTACTTGAGTCTGTTGAGTCAGCCTGTACAGTCAGTTTTACAGGAACAAACTCATTGGATGCTTACACTGTTATATGAAACCAACGTAATGATGTTAAGTGCATCCCAGGAGATATGAAGTGTAGGATAGTCTTTATCCACTCCTGCTCAACCTGCCTCATCTACTTAGATTCATCATTTACAGTGATTCCCAGAATTGCTTTTGTCCTTTACTCAAATTTCAGCATATCAGGTAGCTGAATGTATTAGGGTCTATTATGGTCTGTCTACAGTAAAATCAGAAATATCTGCCTCCTACCATGGTTTTTTTTTTTCTTTGCGACGGTTAAACATCGATGCAAAATTAATCCCAGACTAGAAAGGAGCTCTTTGGTTGTGACAGATTAACATTTAGGCTACTTTTGGTGTTTTCACACTCCATTTTGGCTGAACTGAAAATATAATGATGTAATGTTGGCCAGTGATACTGAAACATACAACAACAAAAAAACAGAAATTAATTGCTTGCTTAATTACTTTTTTAAGATGAGTTTGTACTTGTGGTGTTTTTCTTTTCTTTTTTGTGTTGCAATTTGTTTCCTTTTATTAAATTTTGTATATATATTTATTTTTATATATTTTTTGTTGTTGTTATATTTTGTTATTTATTTTATTTTTATTTCTGGGGTTCCGGTGTAGCCAGCGGATATTCGGGCAAATATTTAATTTTCCGTGAGATGCTCATTGTTTACAGTCCCATTATCAACTTGAGATGCGAGATTTGAGTTAGAATTGAGACGCAACGTGTACGACCGGATTGTTTCACAAGCAGCACAAAAGCACACTAGCCAGTTTACAAGCTAATTTAAAACCAATAAGAATAAAACGCTAAATCATCGTCAGATGATAGCCGGTGGGTTGCATGGATTAGCTAATGTAGGCCTGAGGCTGGTATAGTCAGAGCTGAGTGCTGGTTAAATAGAAAAACAACTAACTTTTCTTGTCCTCCACTCAATATTTTGTGACAAGCTCAATCTGTGCTGTAGTTGTTCGGTTTCTAATAAACAATTATTTGTTGCCAAGTTGTTTATTTGCTTAATCTACTGTTGTGTGCTCTCAGGTGGTCAGCTGAACCGTGAAGATGTGCACATGGAGCACACAGTAACTGACAGCGAGCTCAACGGTGGGAAGAGCCTCCACACTCTGGAGCTGGAGATCCAGGAGGCCTTCCTGAGCTTCATGGCGGCCATCCTACGAGGCTACCGCTCCTACCTGCTGCCCATCACCCAAGCCCCCTCTGAGAAGACCACCGATGCCAGCTCCCTCTTCGACATCCAAGGTACACTTCAGTCTGCAATGTTATACTGCGTGCAGTCACAAAAACATGCTGACAAGCTATTGTTGCCGTGCCTATATGTGATTCAGTGCTGTAGTAGGTCAAGGAGTTATGGTGTGACTGCTGCATCAAAGTTAGGCCTAAATCATTGCTGTAATGACTCAGGCGATTTAGCTTAAGCCTCAGCGGAAATTAGGCTTGGATGACAAATCAGAGAAACCGCCATGATTAACCACACAATGTCCCCGCACATCTGTGTGCTATTATGCAAGCGGAGCAGCGGGGAACAAATAGTTTCATACCACAGTATTAATTTCCTGTAAATGTTGGTTAAGTCCGCATGTTGACCCCGCAAACGCTCTGAAACAGCTTGATAAGTGAATGTCCAGTTTTATAATCCAATATTAATGACCACTTGTCATGTTTGATTTGACATAATGTGTTTTCTTTCACAGGCTTCATAAAGAGCAGAGACCGCTCCCACCAGAGATTTTACTCCCTCATGGCCAAGACTCAAATGTTCAGCCGCTTCATAGAGGAGTGCTCCTTTGTCAGTGATAAAGACGCCAGCCTGGCTTTCTTTGATGAGTGTGTTGATAAGGTGAGCTTTGCAGTGAATCTCTACTATGGATTTTCTGTGTCAGGGACAATTCATCAGAAGAACTGCATCATTCTGCTGTGTAGGAACAAATGCTCCAATAACGATATTTAGTCTGGTCGCTACCTGCTTGCAGATTAAAACAAAGCTGAGGCATTTAGAAGTTTAATAACATGCTGTCCTCTCAATTAACATGTTTTATTAAGGTCTTGGGTTTAATTTGAAGGAGCTAATAAGCAAATAACAATGACTAATAGGAATAAACAGTGATTAACACTCCACCGCCTCCCCTGAGACACTTATTAACATCAGCGCTAAGCTTTCTCATCTATAATGTCCCCTGTTCTTTCAGTCCTTTTAAAAGTGATTTTCTGTCTTCTTTTTTTGGAATATCTCTGCTGTCCTCTTCTTCTTCTCTGATTTTCTGCCTTTTGTCTTTTCTGCTGCTCTGTTTGTCATCATGGCTGCTGCCTGGTAGCTATTCACCACTGGAGGCAAGGTAAGCAACCAAAACTGGTGTTGTAGTTTAAACCTGTTATGTTTGTGAGGGTTAATGGTTTTTTTACACTCTTTTCCACTTTTTAGATGTAGTAGAATCCGGTATGAGCCCAAGTGAAGTGTTTTCCATTGTTCTTAGTGCGTGACTCAGCTCAGTGTTTTGTTCGTCTGTACTGAATATATCAAAGTGAAGGGGAAAAGGGAGTGGAGCTAAAAGTGCAGGAGAGGTCTTGGATGTGAGGATGTGCATTAGCTGTCAGTGTGTGTGTCAGCAATCTGCATTATTGAACCAGGTGCCATTAAAATGAACCACACAAAGAGGTTATGCAGGACGCTGTTAGAGACTCCGAGGTGACGCTGAGACAGTGAGATTAATTATTTGTGCTTGCCTCTCGCTGAGATGACTGTGCACTATCCTGACTCCAAAAGTCTCTCTGAAATAATACATAGAAGAATGAGAGAGGACGACAAAGACAGGGGCGACAATCCTTACTTGTCGAGAAATGAGAAAATGAGTAGGGCTGTCAAAGTTAACGCGATAATAATGTGTTTACGCAAATTAGTTTTAACGCCACTAATTTCTATAACGCAATCGATCTTTCAGAGGCTGAAGCGGGCTCAGTTTTAATGCTAGAGTGAAATGAAAAATAACGCTCCAAACTTGTGCTAAATTTTGGCAAAGAAAAACTGTCATGGACTTTTTCAAAGGAGTCCCTTGACCTCAGACTTCAAGATATCTGAATGAAAATGGGTTCTATTGGTACCCACAAGTCTCCCCTTTACAGACGTGCCCACTTTATGATAATCACATGCAGTTTGGGGTAAGTCATAGTCAAGTCAGCACACTGACACACTGACAGCTGTTGTTGCCTGTTGGGCTTGAGTTTGCCATGTTATGATTTTAGCATATTTTTTATGCTAAATGCAGTACCTGTGAGGGTTTCTGGACAGTATTTGTCATCGCTTTGTGTTGTTAATTGATTTACAATAATAAATATATACATGCATTCGCATAAAGCCAGAATATTTGCCCACTCCAATGTTGATAAGAGTATTAAATACTTGACAAATCTCCCTTTAAGGTACATTTTGAACAGATAAAAAATGTGCATTTAATTTGCAATTAATCGCAATTAATCATGGACAATCATGCAATTAAATATTTTAATCGATTGATAAGCCCTAGTTGTGAGTTTTGTTGCATACCGCCCACAGGATGTGGGCTAGTCCTGCTCATTCACACAGTGACAGGGTTAGTCATTTGGTGATTTGACAGCTTTTATTAACACAACCTGCCTACACATGTTTTGCAACACACAAAAAAGACAAAACATCGCCCTCTCCTCCAAAAACAAACTCTCCGTGCTTGCAAACTTGTGCAATCAGGAAGTCACATACATTTACATCCTGCATGAACAGTGGGAAATCCTGTACGTGTGGTCATTGCGGTTATATTATTGAGAAGTGGAAGCATTGATTCATTCAACGTCAATGCTGCTGATGTTGACAAAGAGTGTGTGATTGAGAAAGACCTCTTGGGTGTAAGAGGAAGGGCAACAAGCGGAGAAACACTGAGCAGAATCGAAGCGAGGGCAAATAGGTCAGCGAGAGTTAGTTGACTGAATCATCCACTCGACTGAGTGGAACAAACCCTGTAACGCAGTGGCACTGGGGAGCTATTCAGCCGCTGCCATAATATTAGCGTTTTTGTGAAGCTCATGTCCGAGATAAGCTGGTAATCGATTCAGATAAGCCAAGTGAATGCACATCAGCGTAGCAGGCTTTTTATGATCTCCCAGACAGCTATTCAGTAGTGATTTTCTCCTAAAAGAGAGCATGGCTTTACCTTGCCATGCAACACAAAGGAGTGCTACTGCTGTTGTTCTCAGACGGGCAGGAAGGCGGTGGAGCTTTGCACACATTTCTCCATACAACAGATCAGTCAGCCAGTTCTGAGCTGAAGGAAATGTGGCAGTTTAGTATCAAGCACTGCTGCCAAAGCGGTACAGTTTAATTGTTTCATGTCCCTAGAGCATCCATTTTGTCCAGGTCACTGCAGCCTGGATTCATTTAGTCTTGGGGGAGTCGTAGGATCAAACCCCTGCCTTGGCTGTGCCCTTTAGATTAATGGAGTGGGGACACGGGCCATATTTATGATGTAGATGGACTCATTACTGACATCTGTTTGTCTTCACTGACCCTCATATCTGATCTGATCTGAGGGCTCGTACAGTATCAGATGTCCATGTGCCCCCCAGGCAGCATTAGCATCTATAGATGTGTTTTTATAGCAAAGATAAGATGAAAGAACAGAGGGAAGAATAATGACAAATGTGTTTCTCTCTTGAAAACCAGATGGACAGTGAGCGGCCAGAGGAAACCAGACTGATCGAACTGGATGAATCCCACCGTAGTGAGCACACGGTCTATATCAACCCCCCAGAGCTGCCTCCACTACCACAGGGAGAAGAGCATCCTCTGTGCTATAGGTACCACACTGCAGATCAATGTCTTAACGATAGAAACAAGGCTGTTTTTCTTTCTTTTACACTGTCTCACACAGACACACACTTAAAGAGCACTTCTCACCGACGCTGAGTGCACACACTGCAGCTCTCGAAGGAGAGACACAGCTTAAATTGCCTCCGTTGTTGAAGAATTTGTCACTGCTTTAGGGCTTTGTGATTGTTTCGAGGTGGAACACATCGCTTTTGGATTCTTATGTCAGTGCTCAAGCTTCCAGGGTGTCGGAGCCAAACTATTGTGCATGTCACTTGGCTTGCCAGTGTTTATGTGGGATTGATGTCTATTTCAGTTTGTGTGTATAATATGAGTGAATATATGTCTTTCTGCAGCTACTCTGGGTTCCCTGTGCTGAATGCTGATCTCCTGGAGCCACTGGAGGGACCAAATCCTCCATCAGCAGGCATGACCTCACGCCACAGCAGCCCAGCCAGCCCTACGGCCATCTTTAGGCGCTCTAAACAGGTCAGCCATACGAGTAGTGAGTTTTTCTTGAAAGTAGACTGTCTATGTCTTTTACTAGCATTTTCTATTGTGAATCCATATAATTATAGATAAACATGGGTATGTTAAATGTATTGTCAGATCTGATCCTTATTTGAGCCTTTTTATGTTTGCAATTTAAGAAGTTAAGCCAATTTTACTGCTGCATTCATTCTACATAATGATGGATACGGGTATAAATGTGAATGCAAAATGCAAATGTGGTTGCTGGAGGATGATAGATGATCTCTACGTGTGATCTTTTTTTTATCTCAGGAGATCAAATCAGCTCAAAGGATGGCCAAAACCTATTCATCTATGCCTCAGATGTGGTCCAAGTGTCTGCTGCGCCACTGCTATGGCCTCTGGTTCATCTGCCTGCCGGGGTTTGTTGACACCTGCCACTCAAAGGTGCGGGCTCTGCGTACCGCTTATGATGTGCTGATGAAGATGCAGGACAAGAAGCTGCAGGCTCCAGATGAGGTGGGAAACTGCTAGACAGCCGTACAGACAGCCACATACATACTTAGTAGTGTAGATTTTAAATCTTGGTGTTTTCTGTCCAAGGTGTGTTACCGCATGTTGCTGCAGCTGTGTGGGCAGTACAGCCAGCCAGTCCTCGCTGTCAGGGTGTTGTTTGAGATGAAGAAAGCTGGAGTTCAACCCAACGCCATCACCTATGGGTACTACAACAAGGTGCGTGATCTTCGTATGTACGGTACAAACACACAAGGAAGCAATAAAGAAGCTAATCTGACTCAGAACAGTTTAGCTTAAATGTATAACCACATATACTGTACATGTTCATTGCTCTAGGCGGTGTTGGAGAGCACCTGGCCCTCCACCACCAGAGGAGGCTACTTTTTGTGGGGAAAGCTGAGGAACGTGGTCCTGGGTGTGCTCCAGTTCAAGCAAGCAGGGAGAAAACAGCGGACACCGCACAGAGATCCTCAGCTTTCAGGTGAGAATTAGGGCCGTCCTCGACCAAAGAAATTCCAACACTCATACTATTTTGTTGACTAATCGATTAGTTGATTTAATCAACAGATCTGTAAAACTGAATTTCTCCACAAAGAATCACACAAAAGCACCACTTTAAATCTTGTGTTTACCAGAGATGTGCTCATAAGTTTCCTGGAAATAAGTCATACAGCATGAAAAACACATAAAAAATGACTAATTGACAAAAAAGAAAAGGAATCTTAGTGGACTAAGACCAAAACGAGGATTAGTTGACTAATCGTCTAAGAGGGGGCAGCTCTAGTAAGAACACTAATGTCCGGACACAGGGATGTATTATATATATATATATATATTTTTTTTTTACTGATATCTGGCACCCCCTAATTTCCTTATTAATTTCGGCTGATAATTTTTAATTTTATTAGCAATACTTCTACAAATATCTGGTGAAATATGCTCCCCACAGTCATCACTCAAGTTTTTGGAAATACACAGAAAGTTAGATATGAAGTCATATATCACAAAGATTACAGCCAGAAATGAAAACACACTAACAAATAAAATCCCTGCGATTTATCAGCCATAACATATTTTTAAGCACATGTCGTTATGATAACTGACACACAGTATATCATGCACTCCCGCACCGACTGCCTGCAAATACTTAAACACGCACCAGCTGTCATTGTTTTATATACAAGACTAATCAGGTCTTAAGTTGTTTGAGATTGCATTAAGTTCAGTGGTAATTACTTTTCAATTGAGTAAATGAGAGACTGAAAGTATATGATTTTTTGTACTTCCTGTAGTTCTTAATGAATAAACATGTAAATGAGTGCGATCCTGTGGGAGCGGTTGCTTCTTCAAGGCTTCTTTCCTGGTCTCATAAGAAGGATCATCCAAACTCCCGCCTCCTCCAGTGCATCTCGTTCCCAACCCGCATTTCTTTAATGACACTAATTAAACAGGGTGAAGAGGTTTTCCTCCCCAGCAGTCACAGCACACAGGTTGCTCTTGATGTCAGTCCCTAATTCCCACAACAGCCCAGTTAGACTCTCATTACCATAATGACATGTTGTATGAGGGGCTCTGATGAAAACATCATGCTTTACATCCTATACTGTAACCATGTTGTTGTTTTGTGATTTTGATTTCATTCACTTCACAAAGGATTTTATACAAAATTCCCAAAATGGTAATGTGATCATGTTGAGTAGCATGTCCTTTAGTTATTCAAGTGAATAATTCTTTGGTGAATTTACAATTGCTGAACTGAAAATATGCAATTTAATGTGATTCATGCAACCCTCATCTTGGTTTCCTTTGAGTTAAAAATACAACAGAAAAGTGAAACCTTGATTCTCTTTTTGCACTCTGGCATCCCTTTATGTTGTTCAGTCATGATGACAGCGATGGGGCATTCAAAGCATTCTGCATATTACAGTGGATGATAACGATTACAGCACTATTCAGTGATTGTTTACACAGAGCTCTCATACCAGCTGGTCTCATAATCCTGTTGGTACTCATTTGTTTTAATCATCCTCTCCCTTTTCTGTTATCTCCCTTCAGACGGCAGTGATCTTGACACAGTCAGTCATGGCAGTTTGGACAGTACCAATGACTCGGCAGAGCGCACTTCCATCGACACCGACTTCACCAAAATGGACTCCAGTGATGATGGATTTAGTACAGGTAGGAAAACACAGATCTGCTCCTTTCTTCTTCGAGCTATTTCACTCTCATCCTTTAATTGTGTCACATCTGCTCCTCTTGTCTCAGCTTCACCCTGGAAAAATCTCATTTTAATTTGATTTGATTTAATTCATATTTCAGAAGCCAAACCATGTGATTCATAAACCTTAATTTAGCATTTTAACTACTTAAATGCGCTACTCAAATAAATTGTTTTGATGTCATTGCACATTCTGCTTTATGTCGATCACCTGACACCCACAGAAAAAGAAACCAATTTCTCCAGTACCAAGAAATGCTTCAAAACCGTGTCACCTATAAATATTGAGTCGAAGAAGTGATAAATGTTACAGCAGCTCATCTGAACAGTCAAAAGTATAAAAGAATACGTAATCAATAACATAATCAAGTTAAAGAGCTCAAACAGAGCGTTTCAGACAGAGGGTGAAAGGTGGTGCGTGAGAAAAATAAAGTGTTTTTTGAACATTAAAGCATGTAAACATGTTCTAGTAAATGGTAAATGGACTTGCATTTATATAGCGCTTTTCTAGTCTTCCGACCACTCAAAGCGCTTTACACTACATTCAGTATTCACCCATTCACACAAACATTCATACACTGATGGCAGAGGTTATTAAGGTGCCAACTTTGCCAATCAGGATCTAATCTAAATACTCATTCACACTCCGATGGCTATGCCTTCAGTAGCAATTTGAGGTTAAGTGTCTTGCTCAGGGACACATCAACATGTGACCTGGAGCAGCCGGGGATCGAACCACCGACCTTCCGATTGGTGGACAAACTGCTCTACCCTAAAGTTCGCTAAATATCATTATATTGTTATTTGCTTTATGATTATGAAAATTCAGGTCCTACCGAGATTTGAACTCGGATCGCTGGATTCAGAGTCCAGAGTGCTAACCATTACACCATAGAACC
>CAKALU010037563.1:57918-87444 GCA_916700995.1 Hozukius guyotensis | reverse complement strand
TGCAGAAGAGTTAGTTTAGCTCTGAAAATATCTAGTGAATGTACAGTGGACGTTTGTGCAGAAATAAATGCTGCAGCTCCTCCAGACCAACAGAGGTTTCCCGTGTCTTGGGAAGTAACGGGGCTCCGCAGAGAGAAACGTTACCGTCTCGTTACCGACCGGTTGCCGGTGTCTTCCTGCTCTCTCCGGCTGCGGGCGGAGGGAGACGAGTTTCTTGCTGGGGAGCCCCGCTGCTGAAGCCTGCGCTGAGGCAGGAGAAGCAAACACAGTATCAGCATTGATTCATGGAGAGACCTTCGTCTGGTCAGCTAACATTACTGCCAAGCAGCTGAAATATAGAGTGATATTGTGCTTTTAGCTGACGTGTGTCGCCTCACTGTTTTGAGCGATGCTCGTTCATGTCCATTTAGAGCGAGCACAAGCACGAGCCCGACGCTGACTTTCGTTGATTTCACGGCCACAGGTGTCGCTGTTAACAAGCATTTCTGAAAGTTACAAATAGTCCCTTTAAGTAAAAGATCTGATCGCTCCACTGACTAAAATTGATTGCAGTCCAGCATCAATATAAAACTCCGGGTCTCTATATATGTGCCCCCAGACTCAGTGTGAAGGAATGATGAGAAGATGCGTATGACTACGTCCCACAAATATTTCCTCACTCTCGCTCCTTCCCTCCATCCTGCGCCCCGTAGCCCTCTGTGAGAAACATCAATATCACTGACAGATGGTTGAAACGCAGCGAGAGTGGGAAGAAAAAAAAAAATAACATACAGTAGGTCTATTTGTGCTATGTGTGCATCCTCATCTACTTTCATTTAAAGCCAAATAATTTCCATTTCTGCTCGTGTTGATGCTAAATGAGGCTCTGATTCCTGAATATTCATCCGGTGACGCCGCACACGCTCCACTGGCTGATATAAACTATAGCAACACATTAGAGTCATCCTAACAAATTCACTTTCACCTGTCATATTAACTCTAACGACTGACAATTAATGCTGAGGGAGGTGCATGATGCAACGCGACACATGCACGCACACACACACACACAGCAGACATGCAGCTAAGCCTTAATAAGGGGATTTGATTTTGAACGTATCATCATGCACAGACGTGTTTTGTGTGCAGCGGGTATGAAAAGTTGACTGTGTGACGTGTTGTTGTGAATAATGCCGGAGTTTATATGGGCTGCATGATGAATAGCTGGTGTCAGGTGTTACCATGGGGATGATTACTTGAAAGCAGCCAAGGCACTATAAGCATTTGGGATTTCTAGCCAACCCATCAAATGCTTGGCAGGCCATTTATTTGGAATATACAGGTAGTTTCAGGCGATAAGAATCGGTGTGTTTGTGTGTGTGTGTGCGTCTTTGTGATATAGACAAAAAGAGATCACGCTGCATTTCAGTCAAACAACCTCCTCCCATTTAATTAAAAAAAACCTGCGGTGACACATATCACTGTCAACATCGGCGGCGTCGACCCCGTTAACAGACTAGTGCGACGCGCCGGCTCTCAGCTCGGACGGCGAGGAAGTGTTTTTGTTCCTTGTCTCTCCTCATCTTTCCAGCGAACTGTAAAGCCCTGCACATGTAGAGGAGAGTCCCTGAAGCCAAGCCAGCCAGCCTTCTCACTCACGGCCTTGTTGCTAACACGCTCCACGGGCCACAACAAAAGGGGCTCTGAAAACAACCTCTCAAAACTTTGACTGGCAGCCCGGCGGTGCGATCCGCCCCGACAGTCCACACAGATACTTTGCAGATTTAGAGAGAGATAGGAGTTAAGCTCAGGATCCACCGATCCCTTTGGTCTTCTTTTCTTTTCTTTGCCCAATTTGGGACATCTGCTCTGAGACCATCACACACCCCCACTACGTTTACTCAAAAGCCTAAAGTCTGCCTCTTCCTGCTCTTCTCTATCCGTGGCCTTTCCCCTCCCCTGGTGGGGATTTGTCATTCAAACTGGGCTGAGGGACCTAAACCCCTCTATCTCATCAGCAAACATACAAATGCATAATCTGTTCATTCTTTTCGAAACCCATTCACATGCATGCTAATGATCTCGGTTGGCCCCTCTTTTCACCAAGAGCTCACTGCTTTGGTGCTTTGAAACACACCCTGGCAGGCAGACGTGGTCCTTTAGATGCCGCGCCAGGCTCTATTTTGTTATATTTTTTTTTACAGTGTACAATGGAGAATGTCACAGTGTTTCTTGTTTTATCAACCTCATGGCATCCTGACAGCGCAGTCATGGCCTCCTGGTCAAACACACACACACACACACACACACACACACACACACACACACACACAACTCAGCTGTGAAATGTCACATTCTCACCCTGTCAGAGTCACAAAGTTTGAGATTTTATGAAACGAGCTTGTTGGTTTTCTTGCCGAGAGTTAGATGAGAAGAATGATACCACACTCGTGTCAGGTACGGTAAATATGTAGCAGGAGCCAGCAGCCAGTTAGCTTTAGCTTAGCATAAAGACTGGACACGGGGAAACAGCTAATCTGGTTCTGTCTAACTAACAAAATACATCTATCAGCACCTCTAAAGCTCACTGGTTTACACGTTATATCTCGTTAGTTCAATCTGTATAAAAAACAAAGTGTAAAAACCAGTGGTGGAAAGTACATCCTACTCAAGTAGTAAAATGTTGTACTTCCATTTTATGCTGCTTTATACTTCTATTTCAGAGGGAAATATTGTTATTTTTACTCGACTTACAGCTTTAGTTACTGCTTACTTTGCAGATCCAGATTATTAATACAAAATATAATCAACAGATACATTCTGATGTATTGTTTTTATTGGTGAAGCTACCCAGCAGTACATAAAGTAGTTAGAATTACCCCACTCTGAAGTGATGAACACATAAATGCATCAATAATCTTAATAATATGACATATGTTATTCTGAAATTGGATATTTGCATAATGAATAGCCTACTTTTGGTACTTAAAGTATATTTTAATGATTATACTTTTGTACTTTTAGTTAAGTAACATTTTGAATTCAGGACGTTTACTTTTTTGAAAATGATCACCACCTTTATCTAAATATGTAAGGGATAATGTACAGCGAGCCGGTCATTGTTGTGAAATAAACCCTGACAGGGCGATGCGGCTTTGCGGAAGGGGTCTTGCAACGCCCTGAAGGGGTTTATTTCACAACAATGACCAGCTAGCTGTACATTATTGCGCTTATTACACGGCTACTTACTTAAGAAATCAATAATCTGACACAAAAACGGTATGCCAGAGTCCGACATCAGAACTGCGCCCATAGCAACTCTCTGTTATACATAGCAACGGTCTGCTATAAAGAAAAAACAGACCGTAGAACGCTGAGATTGACCAATCAGAACTGAGTATTCGACAAAGCCGTGTAATAAATGGAGTGAATCACTCCTCATACTGTTGAGAAAGGCTCTGTTCTAAGGATGGATTTTTTGTTGTTAAAGAGGTTATGATTTCGGTTGGTTTGTTTGTTTGTCAGCAGGATTACAGAAAAAACTACTGGCCTGAATTTCATGAAACTTGCTGGAAGGGTGTAGCATGGGCCAAAGAAAGACCTATTACATTTTGGAGAAGATCCGATTCACAGACGCATTATTTTTCACTTACGGAAACGGCCTTGGCGAGTGCCCTTCTAGTTACATATGTCAATGGGATTTTGAACGAGGTTTTCTTGCTTCAGGATCAGTACCTGGAAGTCCCGGTTTCACCTCGGCTCTGTATTTCTTGGCCAACTCCAAGAAGTTATAGGTCCCGGCCAAGAAATAGTCTGGCACCTAACGCCCCCCATAAAACGGCAAATTGTCATTTTTACACTACTGCTTTTGTATGAAAGTGTAAAAACGATTAGAGTCGGGCCGTTTCCTCCTGTTTCCAGTCTTTGTGCTAAGCCAACTGCTAACAGCCACTCTCTCTGATGCACAGTATCCCGTCCTTCAAACCCAACAGGGTACTGACACCCGTTAATCAATGTCCGGGGCCTTCAGAGGCCATTTAATGGATCACACACTGCAGAGATTGAGCCACAGACAGGCAGAGGTGGGGAAGCCTCTCTGAGCACAAAGTGCACTGTCATGCTAATCATCAGTCCCTGCATCACTGGAGGCTCTCATGAGGGAAAGTGCTGGGAGGTAAAGGCGAGGCATTATTTACCATCGCAGACCTGTGTGTGTACATGCATGTGTGTGGCTTTTTTAATTAAATGTGAAACAACTCATTTGAGGGGAAAATTGAGTATCTCTGTAATGAGTTGTTTTTGCAGCTCTCCATTTATACTTTCCATTAGACGCGATGCTGCAGCAAAGATTACAGCTGCATTTAGTGTCAGCCGCTTCGCTGAAATGTTCAGATATAATACTTGAAGACCAGGGTTAGGGAGTAACGGATTATCTTTAACAAGATTACAATAATCTGGTTATAAGAAATGCTAAATGTAATCCATTAATTTGGATTAAAAAAAGAAGAATGTCTCATAACTTGTGGCTTTATTCTGAATTGTAGATTTAGTGTAAAATCGTGGGGAAACTGGGAAATTACACTCCATCATTTTCTTAATGGTTAATTAGTGTTTGTGAATAGGAAAAATTAAATTAATGTTTTAATGTCAGTAGTTAATTTTTTATACCATATGGAGTGCTGAAAGTGATCCTGCAAAGGCTGAGTTTCATGTAGATATTTATTCTATGTCTCTAATTCTGGTGCATATTATCAATGATATGAATATGGATCAAAATATCTGCGACTTTGTGATTTATGCATGTAAATCTTTAGACAATAAAGAGAGATGAACTCAAAAACGCAAATCAAAGCTGATTTGAGTAAAACATATTGGAGATAAAAAAAAAAGTTCTCCCTTGACTGTCATATATTCAATGCAGCATATCTCATGTTATGTTCCAGCATTACTGCAGCTATCTCGTCTGTGCTCCCTCCATTTGCTGCCTTTCCACCATCACACTCTCTGCTGTGAATATTCAATTAAAATACAGCCCATTTTACATGACAACGATTGCTGAAAGGACTTTTATTTCCATTCGGGGCTTTGCAGTGCAGAGATGCAGAAATTCCTCCACATTCCTGAGTGTGGAGAAGAGCCGTTAAAAAGCCTGATATTTTTTGTGTCTCTCCTCATAGTTTCGGCTTAGTGCTGCATGCGCTTCGCCATAAAGAGGGTAGTTTTCCATTGATGAGCCGGCGCAGGCAGCTTCAGCAACACCACCAGCAGCAGAAGCAGCAGCAGCAGCAAATCACCGCTCTGTTAAAAGGCCCTGATGCGTAGCAAACTCTCCTGCCAAGCCTCCTCGCTCCAAATCTGCCTGCTTGCAGACCCCCTGTAATTGGAGGCATTAAACTTGCTTTGGACAGGATGGCAAATGAGTGCTTTGAGCTTGGGAGAGGACTGACTGGTGCATTCAGGAGGCCTACATGAGTAGATGCAGCTAAATCTGACAAATCACTGCCAATCCAGACAGATCAGTGCGAGTGGGGTGTGTGCAAGTATGCATTTGGCCTTTTCTTGAGTGTGTGTGTGTGTGTGTGTGTGTGTAGTCTTGGCTGGTGTTGGTGCGTGATTACGTACATCCGGTATAACAGCTGAGTCGCCGTTAATCTCGCAGTAATCGCGGGGATCACTCTGGTGATGCAGGGATTTGACGTCGAACCGCAGATTGTCTGGTCACTGGCGAGCGCCCAGCAGCCGTGAAATAAAAAACTCTCATCCAGCCATCACTTCCTCAGCTTTCCCTCCACCAGGCTGGCTCATTAAAACCTCTGAGAGAGGCTGTCGCAGCTGATTTCCCATCACTTAATGGTCTGTAATACGTTAATGAGATATTTTCCTTTAGGTCCGCTGCCGTTTTGCATCATTTTTTAAAGATGCGGCAGTGGAAAAACACTGCTGAGATGGAGGGCGGCGTGTGTTTTCTCTGGTGAGCGGCCCGCTACGAATGTTTAATGGTAAACAGGATGCAACATCTCGCTTTTGACATTGTGTCAGATCTCAAGAAATACCAAGCAGAAATGTTTTAAAAGAGGCTCCTCTTGTGTTTTAGGGCTTCATTAAAAGCAAGGCCCACTTCAAAACAGAAAAATGCAGCTTTTCACTGGAAGACTTCCTCCTTAGCAGGCTTGAATGCATAAATATTCTCCTCCAAGGTCAAGCGTGTCTACACATCTTCTGTCTTGCTTCAACGGAAAGACCAGCTGTACCACCGCGAAGCATTTATCTTCTAGCTTTGACACACGTGATGAATGCCACGCTTCGCGAGTCGCCCAGTGGAATTACACATTACGGTGTGTTGCACATTTCGATCTGTGTGCTACACGAGACCTTTGCGTTGACCGCGCGTGTGTGTGTGTTAACATCCTGTGAGAGCAGCCGAGATGATTAGAGAACATGGAGAGAACACGACCATCGCCAGTCGTCCCTTCGCAGCTGCTGCCTGAGCAGCGAGTCACAAATGGGTAAGTCTGAACCCGACAGAAGAGCTCCCTTTCAGTCGATAAAAACAGAAGGTGACAGCTTCGCTCATCTGCACTGGTACGGAAAGAGACCCGGTTTGTGTCCTGGCTGACAGATTAAAACCGAGCAACATTGACGTTTGGTGCGAAGCCAGATTAACTTTGCCTACTTGAAGCCTCTCCAGCAGCAACAGAGACTGAAATCCTCCAGAATGGTCCTGTGGTCTCGCTAATTGGCGAGCGGCGTGGACCGGCGGCCTTTGATTAATCTTAAACCTTAATGAGTTTATCCAAAGCCTCTGTGATATTCCAACTGAGGAGGTAAAACACACTCCCTCTTTTCATCCCTCGGCCGGATGAGAGGAGACCCGGAACTTCAGCCGGGTGAACCCGCTGAGAAATCAAAGAGAATACCAGAGATCGGTTTAATAATTTATTTGCATATGATTATCGTAAAAATACTGAAAGAGAAATGCTTATTTTTGTTCTAGTTTTCTGCCATTTTTTTTTTTTTTTACAATCTAATACACCTTTAATTGCACAGGAAAAAGTCTGGCCCGACAGACACACATTTTCTTCTTTCATTGTGACATATAGTTTCAGATATGTAATGACCATTTAAACTCCATTTGTTTGCTCCTGAACAATAAACAAACAAGCATACAAACGAGGGTCATAGAGAGGCCAGAGTCAGGTCAGATGGTTGTGAATGCTGAGCCGACCGGTCTAATAGAAATATAGTATTATATACAGGCAGTTGTGTTAGATAGGAACTGCGCTGACAGCTGGCGAGCTGAAGAAAACACATGTCAGGAGAAATAAACCAATGAGCGACTTGTTGTTCTACATTAGAGTTTTGTAGGTCAGGTCAATATTAAGGTCACGGAGCTATCATCTGGATATTGACCTTTTTAATTCCCGCTGATCTGCGACACATTTCGCCAAAGCAAGATATACAACACAGCACTACCACAGGCGCTTTTTCATTTCTGTTCCGAGCAGAACATTTCACGTCATAATTTCACTCATTCATGTCTGTCTGGGTTCGTTAAAATGTGTGTGAAAAAAACAAGCATTGTAATAAAAAAGTTAAGCCCCGACGCTCGTAAAAAAACACACCGAAAAAAACACCTCTTTGCAATAATAGATAATAACTTAGCATTCAAAACAATGCGTATATGAATCAAATAAGATTAGGAAAACATGGACGTTAAAGTCCATACAGCAAAAATGCCACCAAAGCAACAGTTAACGTGGAACTTCGTACTTTTGTCATGAAAAAGAAGAAGTTTCCACTTTGGCATGCACATGACGTGTCCCGCACAGTGTCAGTTACGTCTCTCGAGACGGTGTGAAGACTCGGATGCTTTGTACAGGTTTTGTAACACGTAAATCTCCCGGTACATGTGGAAGACGGTATTTTAAGAGGAAGCAGATGAAAAGTGTGTGTTTTTGGATTGGATTGAAGGTCTACAGAGCTTTCTTAAGAGTTAGCTTTAAAGCAAACGTTTTGCTTTGTCTTGGCACTGTTGTATCGTCTAGACACTGAATCCTATCATCTGTGTGTGAGCTCTCTCCGGTCCTCAGTCTGAGGGGGGGAAGAGAAGGAAAGACTGATTCCCAACCAGCAGAAAACACATGCAGACATGCAAACACAACCTGAGAGGGGGGGCAATAGGAAGTTTGGCTTTATGTCACAAATCCACAAGTGTCAAGTAATGAACACACACACTGCAATGGACAGTTCTCTTGAAACGGACATTGAATCTCCAGTCGGAAAGAAATCTCCAAAACGGTCCTCTTTCTCCTTCTTTTCTTTTCTTCTTTTTATTTTACAATCGGGCTCTTCACGTCAGAGTTTCTAGGTAGTTTTTTATTCGTTCCGTATCCTCCCGCTTCGCAGCAGCAGCTCACACCCTGATGGGGAGAGTTTGGCTCATCTGTTGCCGAACGATTTCCTGACTGCTGTCCGGACTCTTCCTGTTGTGCCCCGGCAGCGTCCCTCCGAGCCGCAGCAGGTCCCTGCCAACACAAAGCCGCACAGGTCAGCCAGCAGGTTCACAGCCACTTTAAACAAAAGATACGGCTCATTATTGCTCCGCTAAGTGCTCTCATTGAGGGTGGATAAAGGTCTAATCCATCTTAGTGTCGGTGTAGAATACACACACCTAAGACCTCGTGGTTATAAACAATAAAAAACACAGCATCGTGAGGAGAAAATCTGCTGATCTACATCTGCTATAAACAATGTCCAGCTCAAAACACCCAGCCAAATCTACTCATCAGTTTTAATATAAGTTCAACATATTTCTTGGCTATCTTGAGGAAAAAAAGCGCCGCAGCCTCCGTCCGTGTGTCCTTTGTTGCTCGGCCAGCGTCCTTGTTTTTAAGGCCCCTCGTGGCAGAAGATGCTCTACAGATAGCGCTGCATCTCATATCCTCTCTCTCCCTCGGTTATCTGCCCCGACATCGGTGAGCAGCCAATAGCAGGTGAGGAGGAGCGAGCGTTCACACGCACACGCGAAAACACGGGAGACGCTCCCTAAATCATGCTCTGACAACATGATCTGTTCTCTCTCTCCTCCTCCTCTCCTTCCTCCCGCCGCTCCTCCGTCTCTCTCTGTATGCTGTTGCATACAGATGAGGCCATAAATTAATCATTGGCATGTCATCTGCACACGGTGACACGTGGCATAACATGCACACACACGAGCACACACGCACACACACACATATCCTTTCCTATTCGCCCATCGCAGCATTGGGCGCGCCCTCCCCTGATGCATTAAAAAGCTCATTAGCAACCTAATTAAACACATTCCTCTCTTTTAGCTTCTCCTCAATCTCCCTTATTACTCACACTTCATCACCTCCTGCTTTTCCACATCAGCAGCTCTGGCTGCTGTCTGTCCTATCACCTACATTCCAGCATCCAGCCAAGTATAGGGGGAATTAAACCGAGGTCAGCCATTACATTTCCACACACAATTAGCTTCGCTGAGCCCAAACCCTGGCATAGGAATCGCCCTTGGGGCTTTGTGTCGGAGTGAAACTGTGAGCCAAGGAGCTGGCACAAGACCTGGATGCTGTATGTATGAATTCTGCCTTTTGTGGCTGTCGGGAAACGAGGAAGCTATCGCATAGTCGGTGCCACAGAGTTGAGGATGTGCGCTTGATTCATTATACATCACTGCAGAGCTGAGGATCTAGCATCTAAAGCAGCACTAATCATACTGTTGACTGGATGCCAGGCTAACAAAATTCAGAACAAACACGTCAGTGAAAAACGGCTGAAGTGTTTGTGAGGCGCCGCGCTGAAAACAAAGTTGAAAAACAACTCGTCGCCGTGAGGACGGCTACCTATGAATAAGTCAACTTCTACACTTCCAAGGGAAGAGAAAGAGGCAGACGACTGTCTGGCTGTAAAAAGCCTTCAGCTCAAAGAAATATCCTCCCAAATCAACCGAAAGCATAAAACAAACCAAACCAAACAAGCATGAACCTTGGTGTGCCTCTCTTTAGGCCAGCCATATATATATATTTTTTTACTCTGACATCTTATCCCAACAACCCGGAGGCACGTCTCTGCACCAGGAGAAGTCTTCATCCTGCACTTCACAGCCGTCATATACAATACAGGGGACAATTTCACACAAGGTGAAAGTGAGAGAATTGCATCACCCCTTTTTGTGTTTGCACTATTCAGCTGTTATTGTGGGAAAAAAACCCTCAAAAGCATAAAGAGTCTATATGGAAAAACCCAGCGGAATAATTCATATATTTTCATCAAAGGTCTGCCAAGTCAGCCAACAGCACAACAAACTACACAGCCAACATTACAGACTTTATGATGAAAGCTCCTGCAAATGTGTTATCAAATATTATAACATTTCTACTATGAGCGTCTGCATTTACTGTGGTTGCTGTTGTGAACTGAGATTCTTCAGAACGGTCAGAAGTTGCAAGATAATGTTGCAGATGAACATCCATTTGGTGCAACCCTCTACACACATAGCCTATAAACCCCAGTGAGATTTTTTTTGCTGTAGCTATTTAGAAAGTAAATTCAGCAAGTTTGTCTGAAAGGTTGTGAAATCTCACAGCAAACTTGCCAAGGTGGCAACCGTGAAGTGCTTTGCCCTTCCTAAAAAGAGCTGAGATGTAACACTTTTCCAAAAGCAAAACACTTTCCGCCCGCCTTGAAACTTCTTTCCATTCACTTCAATGTGGAGAAAGGCAGTGTGAGAACAATGCTGAAGGATAAACTATGCATGAATCTTTCCTTATTGAAGAAAAGTGTGTGAGAAAGCTAATTTGGTCTACTGCTACTTGGACTCACCCTGAGTAGGTACTGGTCACCACTTTGAGGCTGGCGGCGTTGCGGAGCAGCTTGTCCAGGGTGCTGACGATGCGGGAGAACTTGGGCCTCAGGTTCCTCTCCTTCATCCAGCACTCGAGCATCAGCTGGTGCAGCACCATGGGACAGTCCATGGGCGGGGGCAGCCGGTAGTCCTGCTCTACCGCCGTCATCACCTGAAGGGACAGGAAGTCGTTCTTAAAAGTCTCTGAGAGGCAGAACAGCAGTGCTTTGAGCTAAATGCTAACATCCACATACTAACATGGTCACAATGACAATGTTAACATGCTGATGTTTACTGTGTTCATCACAGTGGGAAACCTTCGGGTCTGTAAAGTGAAGCCAATGCAGAAGTGTCTTAACCTTGCATTCTTTCTAATAGCCAGCAGGGGGCGACTCCTCTGGTTGCAAAAAGAAGTTTGATTGTATAGAAGTCTATGAGAAAATGATCCTACTTCTCACTTGACTTATTACCTCAGTAAACATTGTAAACATGAGTTTATGGTCTCAATCACTAGTTTCAAGTCTTCTTCAATACAGCATGATGTTCATTTAGTAAATTATGGTCCCATTTAGAGTCAAATAGACCATAAAGCAGGGGAGGCTTTAGGGCGTGGCTACCTTGTGTTTGACAGGTCGCTATCACCACTTTGTCTGGTCTGGGAGTTGTCCGTGCTTTTGTCTTAGAATTGTGTGTTTTCAGTTCATGAAAGTTAACTGAAACATTTTGGTCGCATAAAAATATCTTATTCCAGTGTCACTTGTGGTTGCAAAAAACCAAGATGGCAACGACCAAAATGCCAAACTCGAGGCTTCAAAACGGCAATCCACAAACCAATGGGTGACGTCACGCTGCCTACGTCCACTTCTTGTATTCAGTGTTCATCATCTTAATTTAGCCTGGTAGCATGCTAACATTTACAGCCGAGGCTGATGGGATTGTCATAAGTTTTGCAGGTATTTTGTCATAAACCAAAGTATAGGACAAATTTAAAATTTGACCTGATGATGGCGCTAGAGTTAAAGTTAAGGAATCACCAAAGTTGTTCGAATTTATCCTCTGGGGACTTTGAATATCGGTAGCTAATTTCACGGCAATCCATCCAATAGTTGTCAAGATATTTTACTCCAAAGCACAAAGGTCAACCTCATTATGGCGTTAGAGGAAAAGTTAGAGGCTTACCAGTGTCATTACAATTCATCGTCTGGGGACCATGAATATCAGTGAAATATTTTACCGCAATCCATCCAGTAATTGTAAAGATATTTCAATTTCAACCAAAGTGGTCGGCCGACATTGTCGTCCATGGAGCCGCTAGCATGGCTAAGAATGTGAACACTTTCGAATGCACACAAAATTTCAAGTGCAAAATATGGACCAAGAATATCTTACATAAAAGGATTTAAGCAAATTTCATGTGGTGCTTTTACAAAGTGTTAACATTTGGCTCTGACTCATTTGTATTATGCTCACTCTGTTTGGCCTTTGTTAGCGTGGCGGAAGAATAATCCCCCGTTACTGTATTATGTCCTACATTAGACAGTTTCTCGGCTCCCGCTGTCACACATTCCAATCTTCTTTTCAGCATCTTCATAAAACTCTAAAAAACAATATTATAAAGTACATCCAAAGTTGTCACTTCAAAACGGGCGTGATTGATAGGAGAGACAATAAGTGGAGGATGAAAACGTTCACGCATTGATTTGATTTCGCCTAGCAACCACATTTCCCTCCATAAGCTCTGTATGGGTTTTAACTCCCCGCAACAATAAAAAAAATTGCCATTTGGGAACAATAAAACATTTCTGCTGCGCCCCTCTCCTCCTGCTGCTTGTCCTTTGATTTTTATGTCGTGCTTCCAGCCGGCGAGCACCTCTGTTTATATCTCGCATTTGTTGACTCTGTTGCTTATTGAGCGATGACTGTGGCACAAAGGCTAGTGGGAACAATAGAGGGCCTCTACTTTGATGCTTTCATTACTGCATGTGGGTTTTGTTATGAAAGTTATACATACATTACTGGCATTTTTTCATTCCGGCTCCTTTTTTTTTTTTGCTTTATTGCTATCAGCGTTACAACTCTGTTTTTGAAGCGCAATACAGAGCGGATATTCCTCAGAGAATAAAGTGGAGGTGTACACATGCTCCAGTGCTTTGTTCATGGAGGAGGAACCAGGAGATTTCTTTTTCTTTTCCTGAGAGCTCACTGCTGTAGTTACGATGTCTGTGCAGAGCAGATAGCCTACAGGTAACAACGGCTGTAAAAAAAAAATAAAGCATTTTCCAGAGTTCTCCTTTGTGTGTGTGTGTGTGTGTGTGAGGGAGGCTTTGCAGTATGGATTTGTAGAGGGTGGGCAGGCTAGGGCTGTAAATAAGGTGGTAAAAAAACTAGAACACAGACACACAGCTGCACCAGCATCTGCAATGAGCAGATAAAGACAGCAGAACAGGCCCAGGTCCAACATGTCACGCTGGAAATCAAAGCGGCAACAGCTCAGAGAAACTCTCAGCCGGCCCTAAACTTAGACATAAAACTCCCTGGATGAACATTCAGTCTGTAGATGTATGTTGGAACATGAATCTAACTCACATCCTGGTTGCTCATGTCCCAGTATGGCCTCTCCCCGTAGGACACCACCTCCCACATGACGATGCCGTAACTCCACACGTCGCTGGCGGAGGTGAACTTCCTGAAGGCGATGGCCTCTGGCGCCGTCCACCGGATGGGAATCTTTCCTCCCTGCACACACAGTCACATTTCACTTTAGAGGACATTACATTGACTTACATTCATTACCTGGTAGACTTACCATAATCCTAACCATAACCATACCCTAAACCTAACCTTACCCTATCCTTTAGGGATGCACCGATACCTGATCGGATATCGGGCCGATTCTGAGTCAAATAGCTGGATCGGATATCGGTGACAATGGGGCCGAATTCTATGTTTATATACTATATACGTTATATACTGGAATTTAAATTCCTATTTAAGTTTTGACCAATTTGTTGCTGCAATAAATAGGTTTACACTTGAATTGTAATTCCTGTTAATTTTGAAGATTTTTTACCAAGTTGCTGGTAATGATTTATTATTTTAATAATAAATAACAATTCAATAAATTTATATCTGTGTATTTTTTTGTCACATTTTGTTTTAAAAAGTTAGGAAAGCAATGCTTAAGTCAAGCCTGATGTCACCTTACACATAAAAGAATGATCCCAGTCACTTCCACATAGTGAGGCATACAGCTTATTAATTAAACACTGGTATTGGATCGGTAATACCCAAAGCCCAGGTATATCGCCATCGGTATCAGGACTGAAAAAGTTGGATCAGTGCATCCCTACTAACCTTAAGCCAAGTCTTCAGCCTAAAATGTAATGATCTTTGTTATGGGGACATGCATTTTGTCCTCACAAGGAAGGCGAGTCCCCACAATGTGACTGTGTAAACAGATTTACAGTATGTTCCCACAACGTCAGTAATACATGCACACACACACATAGAAGGGGATGGTATCGACACCCTGGGTGACACTAGAGTCTTAAAACAACACACACATGCAGAGGCTAATGCACATTTCACAGACGGTCTCGCAACGCTAACGCAAATATTGGCACACATGAGCAGTCGCACATGCATCCATATGCACATGTGAAACAAGTGAAGGGGATCAAATTAACAAGCTCAATTAAACATGCACACGAGAGTACAAACATTGAGTTAGCACTCATAATTCTCACCAGGGAGCTTGTGTAAGTGGGGTCAGCGGAAGTGTCGTCCAGGAAGCGAGACAGGCCGAAGTCGGAGACCTTGCAGACCAAGTTGCTGTTGACCAAGATGTTCCGGGCGGCGAGGTCTCGGTGCACGTAGTTCATGTCCGACAGGTACTTCATCCCCGCGGCGATGCCACGCAGCATCCCGACCAGCTGTGTCATCGTGAAGCGCCCGTCGTTCAGCTGCAAAAACACAGCCGGAGATAGAGCGAGGAGGGGAGGTGGGGGGGGGGATGAAAAATGAGAAACAAGGATGTGTTGAAATGTGGAGAAACAGACGATAGGGAGGAAGAGTATGGGAGATAAGGAGGAGGAGGAAGCACCAATCAGTCACTGAGGCCACATAAACATGACATCTGTCATAATGCTTCACGGCTGCTCCTGACAGTCGGTGACAGCTGACCTTTTCACGCATGCTGTCCAATTAGCTGATTAATTACACTCTTTACTGCCGCACTAAACACATTAAGGCTTTATATCGACTCCACACAAAAACAAAAAAAGGGAGCTGAAATCAAAACCAGACAACTGCAGGTTGTTTTTCTGTTCCATTCTGCAACTGACTGACAAACTAGTTGCAGGTACAGGCGGTGCACGGTTGTTAACACAAAGCTTTGTTTGCATTTTTTTCCGCTTGCAAAACATTAAAGCAAAAATCGTCCCGTCGACTGAATTAGAACGGCATGTTGCTCAAAGCTTATTTTCCTCATTTGAAAAGTCCCTGATTTGCAGAATTTTGGCCTTTTATGTTAACATTTGAGAAGCATGAAACAAATCTGAGATTAGGGCTTTCAGGGTTTAATTTACAATTCTCCACGTGTATGAAGCGTGACACAGTGGGATAAACTCCAGATCGTAATACATTATCAGCACTCCAACCTGTGAGGGCTCATGAAGCCTGATGTGTGTGAATCGAAACTAATCAATCGAATGTCAACACAATTATCTGATATAAAAAAAATGGATGGATGAAGCTGAAAGTACGCTGTGAGGTTTTCTTTCATGACCTGAATACTTAAAGAGGACCTGTTATGCTTTTGTGCTTTTTCCCTTTCCTTTAGTGTGTTATATAGTTTTTGACTCCGCCAAGGCCGAAGGAGGTTATATTTTCACTGGCGTTGGTTTGTTGGTTTGTTGGTTTGTTTGTTTGTTGGTTTGTTGGTTTGTTGGTTTGTCCGTTTGTCCGTTTGGAGGATTACTACAAAAGTTCGCGATGGATTTGAATGAAATTTTTTGGAGGGGTGGGATGTGGCACCATAAACAATCCATTAGATTTTGGTGGCGGCTTCGGGAATTTTTTTTAATAACTCTGCTTAGCCTGTGCATTAACGCCACAGGCTTTAAGTTATGCGCAGCGTAACTGATGCTGTGTTCATGACGCATCACCCTGCCTCTTTCCTTCTGTCTGCAGAGAGACGGACAGAGAGAGAGCGGGGAGTGGAGGGAGGGGGGGAAACACCTGTAGATTCGGCGTTTTTTCACATTAAACTCAGTGAAATTACAGTTGAGTTCGACCAAAGCACACTTGGTGATTGTTGGAAAGAGAAACAACGACGGTTTAGGTGAGTTTTATTTTGTTCCTGTCCAGTTTGAATGAAGTGTTTTACGATGCTCCGCTACGTACAGCTGATCTCAACATAAACAAAAATACATGTGGATGATGGCGCAAGCTGAACGAAGAGGGGGGGCAATCGTACTCGGGCAGCTTGGCGGAGGTCTGCGCTCTCCGAGTGCCATTCTAGTTTATTCATGTAAAAGGTCTGCAAATTACAAAGTCCAAAATCCGCCCCCACGGAAACACTAATCCTGAACTGCCTGTAACGCCCCTCAAAAAAAAGCTAGTTAGAGCGGAGCTGGAGCGGAGTCCGAAGAGTTTGGTTCGGTTGACCAATCACAACAGAGTGGACCAGCTGACCAATCAGAGTAGACTGGGCTTTTCGGGAGGGGGGGTCAGGAGCTCAAACAGAGCGTTTCAGAAAGAGGGTGAAAAGAGGTGCTGCAGCACAGCCGGTATGAGAAAAATAAAGCGTTTTTTTTAACATTAAAGCATGTAAACATGTTCTAGTAGAAACCCAAAATACAAGTATGCACCGGAAGATAAGCACGATAGGTCCTCTTTAATATAAGTAGAATTTGTTTTTCTTTTTTTTCTCGACATAATCCATCCCTTCTTTTGACTCCAAAATGAGAAAGCACAGAACACAAGACGTGACATGATAAAACCATAACCATTCTGCTTTGTAGTCGGCACACTCCAATGAAGTCTGACAGCAAAACAAGCCAGAATGGATGGATGTGTAAACAGCCATGATTCATAGCAGGCCTTCAAAAGCCACGCTGGTGTGTGCATGTGTGTGTGTGATTTCTGTATATGTAAAATGCTTCTACATGTGCATATGTCATGTGTGTGTTAAGTGTGTCCATGTCTCCGGGGAGCTGCAGTATGAAGTCTCATGTGCGTGACACACATGGACAGTTTGTGCATGTGTGTGTGAGAGTGGTTTAACTCTATAGTGTCCTTGTCGGAGCAGAACTCAGAGTTCCTCTGAGTCACAGGCAGTGTGAAAGTGGCGGGAGCGGGGGTGAGGACAGCACAGGCCGCCGAGTTTCTGTGTTATTTGTGGGACAGCTGACTGAGAGGAGTGGGTGTGAAGGAGGGAAGAGGCTCAGGCTGGACTCTCAGATGTAGTGGGGCCGCAACTAATGATTGTTTTCATTATCGATTAATCATCTTCAAATAATAGATTCATTGTCTGGATTATAAAATGTCAGAAAATAGTTTAGTGTGCATTACAATGTCCAAGAGTTGGGCTCTGGGGGATGTTTCCAACAAAACAAATAATTGGCAATTATCTGATAATTGATTTGTTCTTTAAGTCCCTTTTCAAGCTTCAGTGAGGATTTACTGCTTTTCTTTGAGAGATATAATAGCAAACAGTTGGTTTAGACAAAACAAGCAATTTGAAGACGCCACTTTGAGCTCTTTGGGAACTTGTGATGAGAATCTCATAAACAAAATGATTGATTTCTGACAATTTGCAGATGAATCGATTATAAAAATAATGGTTGCAGCTGTTTCAAATTGCTTGCTTTGTCTGAGCAACAACACAAAACAGAAAATTCACACATTTCGGAAGTTGGTCGCAGCAAAAGCAATACTTTTTCGGTACGGACAAAAATCTGTCTGTAGCTCCATTATTCAGACTTGAAGTCATGTATTTATTCTTTAATCAAATATTCACTAACTTAACTCTATTTTTGACAGCTTTAGACTGCATTCTATTCAGGCAAAGTTGTTTATAACATTCGACAAGTTATAAATATTACTTCTAAGTTATATATATTTAAGGATTTTGCTGAAAAATATGTTTATTTTCCACAAATTAAGCACCCACTGCAAGACTTATTAAAAAAGTAAGGGTGCAACTAACAATTATTTCCATTATCAAATAATAATAATGATATATTTTCAAATTAATCAATCGATTAATCACTGACCTAAAAAATGCACATCAAGATTTTCCAAAGCCCAAGGAAACATCTTTTTTTAAACTTGTTTTTTCTAACCATCAGTCCAAAACCAAAAGATATTCAATTGAAAGTGGCATAAAACTGAGAAGCTGACTTTTTTGTCTTTTTGTGGGCAAGAAATCGATGAATCCTTGGGTTTATAAAATGACAGAAAGTAGTGAAAATGCCCATTACAATTTCAAAATTGTTCCTCCTAGATAGAAGTGGGTATTGAACTTCCTTTTTTCTGTATTAGCTGAAATGTGTCTGTAGCACCAAGTATTGACAACTGTCAAGAATCAATTCTTTAACTTTTCTGCTCATACTTTAATCAAAGTATATTCACAGATTGAAATCGTTATTTTGCAATTTTTTGTATTTTATTTAGGCAAAGTTCTTGTACGGCTGCTTATGTTTTGACAACTTCTAATCATAAAACTCTTGTATCGGCACTAGTATTGAAAGATTTCAAACAATAACCAGCCCTGTTGTTGCTTGTTCTGTTTGGCATTTTGCCTCTTTGTGTCCATACAGACAGGAATCAGGTACGATATACAAGGTCTTCAGCCAGTATTGCACCGCAGACATACGTTTTAAATGGCATCAAGCCCACTAAAGTTAAGATATGTCAAAACAAGCTGGTCAGCGTCAAAGCTCGTCAATACCACCGATTCATCATCTATGCAAACAAGCAGCTGTATACCACTTAAAGATAAACTGCTCTTAAAGCCAGCAGCGTGGCATCGATTCACCAGAAGCATTAAGTAGCCTCATCCAGCCTAACTGATACAGTAAGTAGACTTCTTCACAGTGCAGCCGTGCAGGAAAACACATTTTATTGAATGTAAATGACATGCAATAGCCCCCACGCAGCTCTAAATGTACTGTGTGACACCTCATTTCTCATCCCGCCTTTGTTCAGCGTTTTGTGTAGGTGGCGGTGGGCTGAACCGAAAACTCTGATCAGTAATGTATTCTGCAGTCGTACAAAGAGTCTCTAATACGCTGAAGCAAACCCATCCAGAGGTCTGCTGTGTGACGGTTTTCCACCAGGAGTTTGTACATTGGAAAGCCTGTCAGCATCACTCAGTCACGTCAAGCAGAGACACTATGCCTGTCTCCAGGCGTTATATTGCACATTTAATCTCTATCACTCAGCAAGCGAGCGCCTCGGGGTGTTTCACAGAGAGTAAAACATTCCGATAACCCAGAGGTGTCGTGAATGACTGTCTGTGTGTGTGTGTGTTCCTCTCAGCTTTGATACAAACAGAAAGTAATCTTCTCCGTCAGAGGTGTTGCGGCGCGCACCTCCCGCCAAGCTTACCCTGAGGAAGGAATCGAGCGCTCCGTTCTCCATGAATTCTGTGATGATGAGGACGGGGCAGCTCCGCGTCAGGACGCCCTCCAGCCGGATCACGTTGGGGTGGTCGAACTGGCCCATGATCGAGGCCTCGGCGAGGAAGTCACGCCTCTGGCGCTCTGTGTAGCCGGCCTTCAGCGTCTTAATCGCCACGACCATCTCCCTGCGACCGGGCTGCTTGAGACGTCCGCGGCACACCTCCCCGAATTCACCTGGGTTGAGAGAACAAGGTGGGGTAAAGGGAGGGAGGGGGTGAGGGTAGTGGGGGAGAGTGATCAGAGGAAAGAAGAGGAGGGGTGGAGGGGAGAGAGGAAGTTGGGGAAAGTGCGGGGAGAGGGATCGTTACTGGTCAGATTCGGGAGTGAAGGAGCTGATTTGAAAGAGTTGAGGGTCAGCTTCAACTGTGGGAGAGGCTTAAAAAAGAGAAGGACGGGAGGTCAGGGGTCAAAGATGTTGGGGAGAGAGGGAGTGGCCCATATCGATCGAGTGTGCAACCTGGGGGCGGTGGAGGGAGACAGAGGACGGGCGAGGAGCTTGGGGGTTTTGCATTTGGTGCCTGAGTGTTTACAAGAGAGAAAGAAAGAGAAAGAAAGAAAGGAGGAAGGTTGAACGAGCAGGAGCAGACTGTCATTTGAGGTGAAGTTAGGACACAACATGCTGCTGGAGAGAAAAAAGAAAAAACAGACTAGAGGGGGGGAGAGAGCTACAGAGAAGATTTTTTATTTCAATCCTTCCCACCAGCAGCTCTCATGCACACTCTGTGAATCCTATAACCCTTTTCTCCCGGAGAGAGAGAGAGGACTCTCTCACAGAACAGACCTCGGGGCTTGATGGCATACTGCTGCTCAAATAAATGATTAATAAACCTGAATCCCTCCCCGTCCTCTTGGACAACAAGAACGCCGATGTTTTACCTGCACCGATGACTTCTTCTATTTTCACGCAGGAGATGTCTATCTCTTTGGCAAACTCGTGGACGGCGTCGTTGGGGTCCTCGTAGGTGAAAGGGTCGATGTACACTTTGACCCCTGGAGAAACTGGGAGGGAAAAGTCACAGAGACGTCAGCATCTAGTCATAACCTGCCTGGGTTGATAAAAAAAATAAAAAGGAATAATTTGGCTTTTTGGGAAATTATTTGCTTCGCTGCTGAGAGTTAGATTAGAGGATCGACAACAATCTCGTGTTTACGATGAACATGAAGCTACAGTTGGGAGATGGTTAGCTTAGCTGAGCATAAAGACTGGGAGCAGGAGGAAACAGCTAGTCCCAAAGCTCGCTTATTAACACGTTTTATCTCATTGTTTATTCCGCACAAAAAGTGTAAGTGTAAAAATGACAATGTGTGGTTCTGTGGGGGGTTAGGTGTCATCAACCAATCTCCGTTGGTTGGCTGGAAACTTCACAGTGATGACAAGACTTCAGGAAGTTACTGCACCTGGCCACTTTGTTTTTTAATAAATTAAACAAACAAGATATGGCGTGTTAATTTGTGGAGGTGGTACGCAGATTTTTAAAACTTTGGACAGTCTGGTTCCAGTCTTTATGCTAAGCTAAGCTAACCATCTCGTTGCTTTAGCATCATATTCAATGGACAGACATGAGAGTGGTATTGATTTTCCCGCACTAAGAAAGCAAATAAGTACATTTCGCAAAAAACAATTTCTTTAATGCAACATAATTTTGAAACTATGACATGATATGATCATATCTGCCCTACACAGAAAGTCTATATACAATTTACTGTGATTCACTGCCCAAGTCTACAGTGCATTGTATTAGTTTATTGATCAGGGACATTGCTCATTGATAAACAGGAAAAGAAATGGACTGTAAGTGAGCCAGAGTTTGCCTTGAAGGCTACTTTCCATCTGTTGTCCTGGGCCAAATGTTGAAAATACATAATAAAACAACATATCTTATAAAGTTCACATGTAAAAAAGGAGTATCGTGACAAGCATCAGACAGACAACATGGTCAGGACTTCCTCTGAGCAAATAGGGAAATGATTCCCTGACTCAATCAGGTGATTGGATAATTGATTGAATCAGTTGGTTAACTGTACCGGCATGACCAAAGCACCACAGAGGAGACAGTTCTCAGGCCGAACACATAAACTCACTGTATTGCTGCAGTTTCTCAGTGTACTCCAGCTCCGAGCCGCTGCGCTGCTTCCTGTAAACAAGCAGCACGTAAACAAAGTCACATTCACATAATCAGACTTGACCCTTTCCAGGTACAGCCGATGAAACTAATATCTAACTGGACTATCAGATGAAACCACAGACTGCCGTGGGAGAAGCTCACAGGGCAGCTGTGTTTTCTCCTCTTCCAGAGCTCCTTTTTTGAAGCTAAAGAGTAAGTACACACACCCTTTGAAAGCATGTTAAAATTTAATGAGCCGCTTTGTTCTGAGCCTAACTAACAAAATTGAACATGCAGTTCGGTAATAAAAATCAAACACTTACTTAAGGCAGACAACGGCGATAACCACCAAGGCAACAATGACCACCAGACCCGCGGAGGCCGAGCCGATGATGAGAGGCAGCTGGTCCTGCACCGACTTCTGAGGGTCACCTGGAGCAAATACCACACACAGACGCAAATAAGTCAAATAACAGCAGAAACACTACTTAAGAGATTAAAGGGGTGGCCTGGACTGCAAGTGTAATGGCTTCCAATTAAGGCGGCCATAAAAACTACTAAGCTTGAACCGTTATTATTAAGAAAACTGTAGCAGCAGATCATCGAGAACAGACTGTAAAGCAGGAGGGAGGTTGTCCGTACTGTGGAGGCTGGTGCTGAAGTCCATGGGGTTGCTGTAGCGTCCGTATCCGGCGACAGTGCGAGCTCTGACCTGCACCACGTAGGGCGTGGCGGCCCTCAGACCCTCCACTTTGGATGAGCTGTGCTGGGCTGTTACGGTGTGGGACATCGCCTGGCCCTGAAGTAAAACAAAAGGACCATTAAAGCAGCAGCAGTGTCGGGTGTTTCCTGATGGCTTTCAGATGGCTCGTAGGCGAGGAATCAATCTTTTGGCTCTCAGTTAGCATTATGAAGCAATAACTTTTAGAAAGAAGAAATAACAGTGTATATCTTACAAATTAAAAGTTGAATTCATGAGAAACTAGAGACAAGTCAAAAAAACGATAAAACAATAACAGTTACGCTGTCGAGGCTGGTAATAAAATGCAGCATTCCTCATTCCAACATACGTAGAGGTTGTGAAGCTACAGCCTTTCGTAGTCTGGTATGACCCGTAGCCTGTGGTGGCTAACGTTATAGCTAAATGTTTTGCTCTGTAACTGAAAGAGTTTGTTGACTTTTTGACTTCTCTTCTTGCGCTACTGTTACACTTCATTTCATCACTTAACATTATCCTCTAATTGTCACTTGAGGCCACAGTGGTTGCTGTTTAACAAAAGTTACACTGTCAAAGTTTAAAGCTATATAAGAACCATCTTCCTCAAACAAATGAAAAGCTGAATTCCAAAGCAGCAAAACGCACCTTTTCTCTTTCTTTAGACATTATATAAGTTTATACCTATATAGGTCTTCTCTTGGTCTGGCATTGCCAGTAGCTTGTGGTGGCTAATGTTGATTATGTTAGCTAACTTAAGATAGATATTGCTAACCGACGTTACTGAGTAAGTTTGCTGATTTTAGGACTCTTCTCTTATTGTACTACTGTTACACTATGTTTGGCAATTATTTATCAGTTCAATAATTTTGTTCAGTTCAGAGGTTGGGTGCTACGCTTCAGTGACGACGGCATCGGTCGGGACGGCATTATCAGCTTTAACCGACGCATGACAGCAGTAAAGAGCAACAGCCGTGAGCTAGCCAATGGGGCCCGCTCACATGCACTAAAATCACGCCCGGCCAGCCCGGCTATGTCAACAAAGTACAGAGAAGCTCTGATTACAACACACACAGAGGGAGAGTGACTTCATTCTCAGGTAGACATTACTCCTCTGTATCCTAACATAGCAAATAGTTGTTTGATGCTATATTAATGCTCTGAATATCTTATAGAGAACCTTCAAGTAAGTTTTTTAACCAGCTTCAAACGAAGAAGTAACATAACGTATATCACAGTTAAGCTGAATGGATCTTTCATCTGATTAAAGTCCCGTTTTGGTGGGATTTCCTGGCTCTCTCCCTATTTCTGGTTGCCTCACATCCATTGCTTAAATGTCCAGAGTCTCCAGCCTTCGCCACTTTGGTCACCTTAACAGTCATTCTGCAAAGCACTGACCTGGCTTATCAAATACATGTAAACGCACTTTACTGGCCTTCAAAGCCTTCAAACAAATGGACCAATTACTAAAACTGACCTCATTGGAACCGACGCAGACCCTTGCATTCTTTTACAACATCCTGTGAGGGTCTAAGCTTTTTTTTTTTACCATCAAAGGAAATGACCATATTACATCTGCAGGGCTTTACAGGGGAATTTAATCAAACCAATGTTGAAGCATTTCCATCACCAGTTGCTGAGTCTGACCAGCCCATGCTCTCCAACAATAGACATTTTTAGACTCCACCAACCCACCCAAACACACATCACATTTCAATATTACATTTTTCAGTATCCATAAAAATGCTTCTCTCTGCACAGGGCTGGAAAAGCAGATTTTCAGAGTCAATAAGGCGAGCAGTGTGACCTACATTAAAGCAGTGGCTAAAAAGTCCAAGGCTTACCCTCTCATGGTATTTAATCTCGTAGTCGAGGATGACCCCGTTGGGTTTCTCAGGGGGCAGCCACGACAGGCTGAGAGTGTCCGAGGTGGAGCGCATCAGATGGACGGTGGGCACTGCTGATGGTGCTGCGGTTAAGAGAGGACACAGTTTACATTACACACTTCCAGCTGCTGGACAGTTACTCCACTTGGGAGTCATTTCAAGTTGCCAAGATTTTCTCTCCCCAAGTCACAAACCATCGCAGCGAGATAATTATTATTCGAAATACTTCAACCTGAACGGTTTAAGGAAAACGGTACACGTATCACCTTCACTGTTCTGCAGTTTATTGATTTGCGAGGCCTGAAAGTGACTCAATTGACAGTCATTGTCCCGGGTCCATAAACTGCAGTAAGGTGGATTAAGTGCAGGTTAACTGGGAGAATAATTACAGTCTGTGAAAGGTGCTGAGCGGTTTGGTTGATGATGACGCTGCAAATATTAAGTGGAGATTTTGAAAGGTGACATTGTCAGTGATGTAACGCTAGACGCCTGGTTGTGCTGAATGCTGACAGTGGAGATATATAAAGTATACTTAACATTTTATCTGCCTTTCCTGTAACTCCCTGAGCTCCACCTGAGAGTGTTTTTCCCCCATCTGTCGCTCTCGCTGAGCATGTTCAACAATGTTTACTGTTGGTGTTAATTCTGCTCTGGATACTAAGAGCTCATTAAGACTCTCATTGACATTGACTGAACTTAGGATCCACTAACCAGCCGGTTTCAACGTGAAGTTAAGTGGTATTGATCGGAGCACGGCTCTATGAATTAACTTGTGCACACATCTAGTGTCGTTGACAGATCTTCTCCTACTAACCGGCTTGGTTGGTGGTGATGTTGACCGTGGAGTATCTGGGCGAGGCGGGGTTCTTCCCGGAAACCCCGTTGACCGCCTGCACCTCGAAGCTGTAGCGGGTGTGAGCCTGCAGGTTCCGCACCACCACCTTCCTCTGCCTCAGCCCCAGACGGCGAGGAGCGATGTCCACGTTGTCGTCGCAGCGCGTGCAGGGGCTTCGGTCCCGCAGGCACTTCTTGCAAACCACGTTGTAGACGAGGTCGCTCCTCCCGCCCGTGTCCTCGGGCTCCTCCCACTCCAAGGACAGCGAGGTCTCGTTCACGCTGGATATAACGTTGCGAGGCGCCGAGGGGATCGCTGCACAAACACACACACACACACACACACACACACACACACACACACACGTAGGTGTTTAAGAAGGTGGGCAGGCAGAATGGAAAAAAACACACAGCTGAGGTTTTAGTCATGTTCCCTATGTGGTGCTTACATTATCCTCCCTCAATGGAGAAAGAAGTGTTTTAATATCTCTGTAAGAAGGCATCAAAAGGAAGTATTTCATCTACAGAAATTGGAAATCCTTTTACAAAATCCTTTTGCACAAATAAATGTGTTAGATTACTTTACATGCCCCAAACAAATCTGGAGCAAAAGGCATGGAAAATACATGACAACAGAGAAAAATCCTCCTTGGTGCAAATGAATAAATCAACATATTCGGAAACAGCAGCATAAATACAAGTTGTCATGCACAAGCAGAACGCCACTGTTCATCACTAAGTAATGTTCCTTTATGAAAAGCACAATCCTCTGCTGCTCTGCACTGTAACTCGCGTCCGTTCCTACGCATAACCCCTCTCGGTGCTTGTGGAACTCGGCTAATCCGCTCTTGATAGAAATTCGTGTTCTTGTATCAGTATAACCCAAGGCCACCGCGGCTCAATAAGAAGTGCTGCGTTTTTGAGTGAAGAGTGTTTGAAACCTGGATAAAGTATGATAACCGCGGAGGGAGGCAACAAAGATTGGCTCGGCGAACACGCTTTTCATCCTTTTATAGTGGAAGAAGAGAAGGGCTCTCCTTCTTAAGCTTCCAGTGGCAGAAAGTCTAACCTGTCTCACAGCAGAGAGACAGAGAGAGAGAGGCGGGGAAGATGCCATCAGCTCTCTCCGGCCAAGACTGCCGGTCCTCCGAGTTCAGCTCTTCAGCCGGCTCGCCCTGAGCCACGGCGTTTCACTCGCCCTGTCCTTTCTAATTAGGCACACACAGTTCAGAATGGAGGCTCTTCTAATTGGACACCCGTCTAAAACACACGCTGAGCCCAAGCTGCCGGCCATTGACTGGCTGAGCCTCTCTCGTGCAACACACACCGCTTCCAACACAAAGCACAGGCTGCTTTGGCACAAGCGCTGACAGCCCGCGGGGGACAGAACTGTCAGGCCCTGTGTGTTTGCGTGTTTAGTCGGAGGTGGCGCTTGATTCCCTGCCCGCCTGTCTGGACGCGCTGGTCAATGTCAGAGTCCACAGTGTTCCTGTGACGAGAATCTGGGGAAGACAGTTGCGGGCCCTGTGTGTCATTTAACGCGGCGAAAGGCCCCTGGGGGGTGATTTTACGCGGTCAAGGCAGCACATGTCGCTCTCCATCAGTACCACGGCCGGGACTCCTCTCAGAGGCCTGTCCATGCAGAACAAGCATGGACGCTGCGGTCAGCACCAGACTAGACTAGTTACCGCCAAACGGACAATTTCCATTTGAAACATGGACCAACTCCTGAGGGAAATGTCTGTCTCTACAGCTACTAAACACCGATGTCTGCCCAAGCTAGTCGCTAGCTTTGTCTGTCGTCTGTTGGTGCCGAGCAGGAAGTGTAGAAGTTTTTAGAGCTTTTTCACGAGAGATTTGTCACTACAAGCGATCCCTTTCATATTGTCACATTGTTTTCACATTGTCATTTGATTTTGTTATTATAAATCAATTATAGCCGCTTTAACTTTTTGTTAATAACAATTTCAACCAAATAAGTAAACTATAGTATTCTATTATATTTTACTCTATTTGTTAGTTGCTTTCTCGAGCTACAGGCACAAAAGAATCTCACTGCTCGTTTTAGTGCGTATGATTATGTATGTGACAAGTCAAACAAACACCAAGGATATTATGCTGATTTCCTTGCAAAAAATGTGCAATGTCTGAGACCCGCGGGATCCTGACTGGCTTTAATGTCTTACTGACAGTGAAGATACTGGTATCATGTGAAACTAGAAAACTAAAGAATACATTGGTACCAACCATGTAATGTTAGCTTGTCGGGAAGGAGGCTAAATAACACTAAATTTAGGCTACATTTTGGCAAGGAAAAACTGGCATGGCCATTTTCAAAGGGGTCCCTTGACCTCTGACCTCAAAATATCTGAATGAAAATGTTCTATTTACTTTACAACCACAAACTTGAGACCTAGTGCTCGCCATCCATTCGTAGAAAAGCGCAATTCTTGCTGAAATCTCCACATGTCAAAAGTTTTTGATCACAGCATGGCTTTTTCTACGGTGTTCCTCAAGATCTTTCTGTCTTAATGTGGTATTTTGGAGGGATTATTGATCATTTTTTATCAATTCTCAAGTTAAAAAAGGATTAAATTTAGCACCAAAGCTGTGTAACAAATGGTATCAACTCCAAAATTGCCGCAACAATTTATGAGACATAATAGAGCATGGGATTGGCCATCATATACTTCTAATAATTCATGTTTATTTCTGATTTATGACTAGAACAACTTGACACACAGTGCTGAGCTGCATCTCAAACGAATCTTCAGGTTCCCAGCTTTCAGATGATGTACACCACTTCTATGTGACTTCTACTGTTGACCTGCTATCTCCCAATAAAGATCCCCTGTACCCCCCTAAAAAAGACAAAAACGGGTCTATTGTGGGTCTCAGAGGGTTAAACACAATAATAGACGCAACCTGGTGCTGATAATTCACCAAATGATACTTCTCTGAATTTTCTCAGCATAAGAACATATGAGGATTTTTTAGCCTTTGCAACGGAGGATGAACTTACTGGTGCAGGCAGAGTCAGGGGGGTCGCTGTCAGCCCGGTAGAAACCATTCTGGCAGGGACAAATATTGGCTCCTCGTGCACTGGTGCGACTGTTGGACGGGCAGGGAGCGCAGGATCCCTCCCCGAATTTGGATTTGAAGGTCCCAGAGATGCAAGCTGGATGGGCAGGAGAGAAAAAACAAAAAAGGACAATAAGAATAAGAACAATGACAAAAAAAACACTCTGTGCTCGTCACTTATCTAAAAGACAAGCGGCTGTCACATCTGTCACAGGACAAAAACTGTTCCTCTGAAGTACCTGCGAAGCTCAATATATTTATGCAGAAAATGTTGATAGGTACCTGAGAGATGGCGAACACTTAAGGCCTTATCTGTACATTTGCATGTGCTCTTTCATTTCCACTCTCTCTCTACCAGGTGACATTAATCTCTCCCAAAAAAGAGTAGGGATGACGGCTGAGTTTCATGTTGAAGAGGAGGAAAAAGGACGAAGGAGATTAAGATAGACTGCTGACAGGAGATTGCTGTTGTCAGACAAACAGGGATGGAGAATGCTTCTGAGAAAAGGGATACACCCTAAACCCATCAATCAGTGTCTGCTGTGTCCTCAGCTCTCCAAAACCACACGGCTGAGCACAAACAAGGCCTCCACATGCATGCAGAACAGCTCCATAATAAGCCGATAAATCAATCCAAATGAAGGGACCAGACGTAAATTAGCTGAGGAGAGTTATCAGGAAAACATACAAAGTGCGGTAATCTCGGACGATGTGTCCATGCGATTAATTTGAATTCCAGAGTGTCGCGGTGAAGGTTGGCTGATATGGAGTCTTAGGGATAAGCCCACACTAAAGGAGGATTCAGATAAAGGGGATTTAGCAGTAAAAAGGTCTGGATGCATCAGCCTCCAGAGCCCCGCGTTTTACTGTTTGCCACATTCCTAACTGGTGGAGTAAAAGTGGGGGTCTCTGGCAAACATCTGTCCTGTCAGCGTGAGGGCTCATAAAACCCAGCCAGCAAGAGAGAGAGTGTGATTAACTAGTTAGGCTAAGTGGTCTTTCAGTCTGAACTCAAGTTCCACCCTCAGTCCCAACAATGGCACTTTTAGGAAAATCAGCGCGGCTAATGGCCCCGCATTGTAGCTCTAAAACCGTGCAATAAAAAGCCAAAGAAGATAAAGATGAAAATGCGCTTTTTTTCCCCCTCTCTCTCATAATTCACCAAGACCTTTAGGCTCTACACTCTCTGATCTGATTTATTCTTCTTCTATTACACAGTGCATCATCATTTTCTTTTTATTTGTTTGTTTTCCTCGCCTCTTTTCGAGTAGGGTGCTGAATCACCCCGCTGTCTTGCTTCAATCCATTAACCTCTTTGGAGGGCGCGATGATTCTCCTGTTTTCGATACACTAATGTTTTCCTCCTACACCCCCC